>QRFJ01003721.1:45434-95736 GCA_006176705.1 Cocos nucifera | reverse complement strand
TCGAGTCGATCTCTGACTTCATTGCCTCAAGCCATTTCTCGGAGTCGATATCTGATATCGCCTCGTTGTAGGTTTTGGGATCATCACCATGAGCACCATTACCTATGAGGAACATTTCCTCTATATCCTCTGAAATAATACCTAAGTATCTTTCAGGGGGATGGAAAACTCTTTCCGATCTACGACGTGGAGGAGGTAGTGTTCTTATTGGCTCAACCTGATTTGGTTCCACTTGGTCCTTAGCTCGTTCTGCTTGTGAGACTTTCTCATCAAGCTTAATCTGCTTTCCAATGCCACTATCTTGAATAAACTATTTTTCAAGAAATATGGCATGTCGACTCACAATCACATTGTGGTCTTCTGGAATGTAGAAATAGTATCCTAATGACTCTTTAGGATATCCTATGAATCGAGCTCTAAAGGACCTAAACTCTAACTTGTCCACTTGTTGTCTTTTGACATAAGCCGGACAACCCCAAATTCTGAGATGACTCAGACTTGGTTTCTTACCGTGCCATATCTCATACGGTGTGGTAGGAATGGTTTTAGAGGGAACCCTATTCAGTAAATAGATTGAAGTTAATAATGAATGTCCCCAAAGGAAAATCTGGGAGGTCTGTGAAGCTCATCATGGATCGAACCATATCCAATAGAGTCCGATTTCTCCGTTCTGAAAACCCCGTTGAGTTGAGGTGTTCCTGGTGGAGTCCATTGAGAGACTATGCCATTTTCCTTAAGATAGTCTAGGAATTCCCGGCTAAGGTATTCACCTCCTCGATCTGATCGAAGAACCTTAATGGGTTTTCCAGTTTGTTTTTCTACTTCATGTCTGAATTCTTTGAACTTTTCAAAGGCTTCAGACTTATGTCTCATAAGATACACATACCCATACCTAGACAGATCATCGATAAAGGTAATGAAGTAGACAAAATTGCCTCTAGCCGGCACATCGAATGGGCCGCACACATCAGTATGTACTAGGGCAAGGAGATCTGTGGCCCTCTCCCCATGTCCAACAAAAGGGAGTTTAGTCATTTTGCCTTGAAGACAAGATTCACAAGTTGGATATGACTCAAAAGTCAATGGACTCAATAGCCCATTTTTCTCCAATTTGTTAATCCTATCTTCTGCTATATGACCTAATCTCAGGTGCCATAGATATCTGTCGTTTGGACTATCCCTAGGTCGTTTGGCATTCACGTTTTGCTCGAAAGTTAAAATAGGTACATCAATATGCAACTGATAAAGACCATTAACAAGGAAACCATTTGCAATTTTATTTCTTTCATAAAGAATGTTACAATGTTCCTTAAAGAAGGTGATCCCATAACCTTCTTGTGCTAAGCATGAAACAGAAATCAAATTCCTGCTAGCTGCAGGCACATAATAACAGTCTTTTAAACTAAGCCAGGGTAAGCAGAGGGTAGGGCAGTTCCGCTTCCAATGGCCGTGAGCACTAGAACTGTGGATGCAATGGAAACACTTTCCTTTGCCATCGACCTTCTTCTTCGGTTCTGCCTTCTTCTTCTTTGATCCTTCCACCTTTTGCTTTTTCACAGACTTCTTTTTCTTTCCATAAGACTTTCTTTTGGAAGAAGTCCGTTCCATAGCAAGAACTGAGCCTTTAGAACCTTTCATAGAAAGCTCAGCGGTAACCAGCATATTCATCAACTCGGCCAAGAAATTTTGAAGTTTATGCATGTGGTAATTCATGATGAATTGCCCATATGCATCAGTCAAGGATTGCAGAATAATATCATTCTGCAAGTCCAAGTCCAACTTCACACCGAGCTTCTCAAGCTCTTCCATGTCCTTGATCATTGTCAGACAGTGATCTTGGACTGACTGCCCATCACGCATCTTAGCCTTAAAAAGTCGTTTCGTGACTTGATATTTGGCTGCGCGACTCTGTTCACCAAACATCTCCTGTAGGTGAGCCAACATTTGGCGAGCAGTCCCGATATCTTCATGTTGGCGCTGGAGCTCATCAGACATCGAGCCCAACATGTAGTATCTGGCCTTATTGTCTTCGTCAATCCATTTTTCCAGAGACGCTCTCTGTTCAGTGGATGGACGAGCTGGTAAGGTGGGAGGGTCCTGGTCCAAAACATGTGTTAACTTCTCTGAACCCAAAATAATTTTGTAGTTCCTGAGCCAATCTTTATAATTGGGTCCAGTCAGTCTATGTGTGTCTAGGATACGTGCCAGTGGGTTGGACGCAGACATTTTTCCTGTAGAGAGTCAAAGATTCTAGTTAGATACTGTAATTTTGACTTGACCAATTTGTTTAGGGATTTTATTTTTAAACAAATTAGCTCCCACTATTTTCTCGGATCCCTACACTCCCTCTGTAGAGATGCGAAAATCTCCGCGATTGATGATTTCTAGTGGGTGGTGCGGTCTCACCAACTGACTCATCACCTCACCTAACAGTTATTGGTGATGGGTTAGCCAATGAGTGAACAACTCTTGTTCAATGATTCTCTAATCATGGTGCACCCAAACTTGGTCTCTAATTCATGAATCTCACCGTATCCGGAATATTGATCCACTCCTTAGTTAAGTCAGACCCACCATTTGCATAGACTGGGTTCCTAATTGGGTCTCTCACCGTATCCGGAATATTGAGCCCAACTCATCCTCCAGCCCATAGCATCCAATGCCTAATAGACATGGTTGCGTCTTCCCGGTGCAACTGAGCCACTGTATCCAGCCGAGAACAATCAACCCCGGGAAGGGCCCGCACGTCTACAATGGTGGAAGACCTCGGACTTAATCTTTTCTTAGGGAGAATTGATTCAGGTCTCATTAAACTAGACTTGGCTTAGTCATAACAATTATGACTAACCTAGTGGCATGGGTCAGCTCGGATTATTGACCACCTCAGATCAGAACTGTGTCAACAGATATGGCCAGGTAAGTGAGACCGGTGGAAGGAATATGCCGTTAACTCGCACAAGAACGCATTCAGGTCGAGTAGCTTCCAATTAAAAACCAGTCGGTCGTCTGTGCCAAACTTACCTTAGACACCAAATTGTTGAGTCAGAACCAATTGGGTTAGCCTATAATCCAGACTCTAACCTCTGAGCCTAATTAGGTCTTGCTTGATCGTGACTCGATCTTGACCCAGACTTAATCCTATTAGGCTGGTCAATTTAAGCATTGTTGATCCCATCTAACCAACTCTTGATTCGGTTTGATCAACCGCTTAGACCTAATTGAGCTACCCAAGCCCGAACCCAGTATTATGAATATGTCTTAGATCTGAAATTCTCAATTTTAGACCTAATTAATATTCCATAAACTTAATTCTTAATTAAGTTGGGTTCATAAACAAAATATGCACAATAAATCCTAGGGTTTCAGGATCTAGGGTTTTGCAGAAAGTAAGTTTTGGGTTTCTGATTAAGGACGAACACGCAGCACCCCTACACGTCATAAGAACACCCCATCGAATGGGAAGAGAGGGCCTTTAAACCCTTCTTCATTCTTATGACCGGACGGCCAAGAGGAACGCCTTAATCAGGAACATGTAAATCTACAAAACAGTTATAGATCTATATCATATATCTCATATACAAATTTAGATCTAATCAAGGCATATTTTGCATACATCTCATGTATCAAATCATGCATATTTTCAGATCTAAATTATCACATAATAATCTAAAAAATTAGATTTAAATTGATCTAATCAAAATAAATTCTAATCTAGACAATTATGTAGAACTATTCTACAACTAGTCTAGTCATGCATCTATCATATCTCATATGATATTTAAAATTAAATAATTTTTATTTGCTGTTTATCAGATGTTATTATAACACTTATAATATCAAAAAATAGTAAATAAGAAGATCTAAAATATGATTTAATCATATTAAATCAAAGACATGCAAAACTATTCTATAGAACTATTCTATTCTAGAACTAGTCATGCATATCTTCATGTTCTTAGATCCAAATCATTTAATTTTAATTTTTTTGATTTCAGATCTGATCACATCTCATGTGACATCTAAAATCACTTTATTTTCTAATTAAAATAAAATTAAAATCAGATCTAAATAATTTAGAACCATGGCTCTGATACCAGTTGAAGGGAAATCCTGATTTCCCGGTCCAGGTTCGTCCAGATCTGATTAGATCAAGAGATATATTTCAAAAATTTTCTCTTGATCTCAATCAGATCTTGATATATTTCAGATCTGATTCTTATTATTTTAATAAATAAAATAAAATAAGATAAATTAAATCAAATTTAATTTACCTGATTTGGGTAATCCTATTACCCTGTAGATGATCCTGATTGCAGCGGAAGGTTCTGGATCTTAGCCACGCAAGCGCCTGGCCTCTACCGGTATCCACTCGGGTTGGATCTGGAGATCCTCTTCTTCTCTATCACACCTCCAAAAATCAGATCTGGATCTGATCTGGAGGATCTTCAAAACTCTTTTGAAGATCTGCAGTCGTCCTTTTGCAGCAGCGCAGCCTTCTTGCTTTTGATCGCCTTTCCTTGATCTGAATCGCACCAACCTAAATCCAAAACACTTTTGGACGTGGAGAGCAAGGGGAGAAGAGACTATGGCATGGAGAAGGAGGGGAGAGGCAGCCTTGGGGCGTGGGGTCTAATTGCATTAGAATTAGGGTTGGGCGCAGGGTCTTATTTATAGACCTCTTGTGATCCAACTCCTCTTCCTCTCAACCAATCACAACCCTTTGTGAAATCAGATCTAAATCTGATTGGTTGGAATAGAGACCCCTGGATTCCTCCTTAGAGGGTGCCTAAGACCAGTCAAACTGGATTCTTAGTAGAACTCTGATTGGAATCCAAAAGGGAGGTGGAGTCCTTGTCCAACAAGGACTCCTAGGCGCCTCCTACTTGGGCTCACGCCACCCTTGGCGTGCGCCCTTCTCCTTGCCAGGTTCTGGCAGGGGGACAGGCCCCCACCAGCTCTCCAATAGGTGCATGACATGTGGTCAAAAGTCAAAGGGTGAATGGTCAACGTTTGACCAGTCAAAGGTAGACTTTGACCAAAGTCAAAGAACAAGAAATGGCAGGTGACCAAAAATGGCAGGTAATGTCTTACAAATAAGACAACCTATTCTGACTTGGACAACCTCCAGTCAGACCATATGAAGGCCTCTGATTGAGCACAAACTCCTTTGGCTCAGTCAGGACAACTTATTTATGATAGTAAAAGAAGAACGTTAGGTTCAATCGAGTGCTAGCACGATTTCCTTGAACCTAATTGAATCTCATTCAGATCAATTGAACTAGATCAGTTCAATTGATGATCACCAGATTCAAACCCTTGTTTGTGTGACCCAGTTAGGTTCAGTTCTGTATGGTAATGGGATATGTCATGATCTCTATCATAGACATCATCGAAACTCCTTTCGATGGATCAGAACTCTTCTGATTCGAACAGCTAGAATGATCGATCATCTAAATCATTCTAATTGCTCCCAAAATCCACCAGTGACACCTAGCAGTATATGGTGGCAACCCATCAGAGCTGAATGCGAACCTCTTGGTGCAGCTACCTGTGTGATTAAGTTCTTCTATCTTGAGCCCCGATCAGATTAGGGTTAAGGTGAACTCGTCAAACCCTAGTCTCTGTCATATGATGTAATCATTCGATTCGAGTCCAATGTGAAAATCTAAATAGAAACTCTTTCTATTATTTCACTCTACCATGGCCATGGATTTCTGGACTTGATTCTCATGATCATCATAGGGCTACTCCTCTACCACCGAGGTAGATAGATCCCATCTTGATGCAATCCAGTTCCTACAATGAACATGCTATAGCCAACATACACCTCAGGGTTCCATATGGCTAGGAGACCGAGTAATGGTGTAGTCAAACTATAACACCCTCAAGGTGAACTGCCGATGCATCCTCAGGTCAAAGAACCAGACACACTACTGCAGCATCGAGTCAGTCATTGACGAGAAGGTAGACTTCCTAATGACTACTCGAGGTGGTCACGCTCAGTGCCCTCGTTCTCTAACGAGTACCTGTACTCTCGCTCCGGTGTCTCCACACCGTAGACTCAAGACTCATCTACTAAAGAGAAGCGATCGTACACCAACCTTCCAGATCAATCACCATCCTCGTGATGATCCTATGGTCGGGAGCTGTTTATGAGTTAATAATGATTATTCATGTCTTAAATTTTCAACTCTTGAAAATATGAATTATCATTACCATTAACTCAAAGGATGTATCACAGACACTAAATACACATGTGTGATAGAAAATAACCCATTTCATTAATTATAGTCAAAATTACAATTTTGCCCCTAGAAGTGTATTACAAGTGTCAGCCAATTCTGGCTTCTAGGGCACATATATCTAACACCAAGTTGTGATAGAACCTATAGGAAGAGAATGAAGCCAACTCTTAGCTTTGTCCTATAAAGAGAAAGAAAATAATCTTAATCTAATAGCATCATCCGACACCCCATTAATTTTAAAAGTATCATAAAGTTCAAGAAAGTTAGAAATATGGGCATTCAGATCATCATGCACATGTCCACTGAATTGGATAGTTGATTGAATTATCTAGATCATCGCCAATTTTATTTCGAAGTTGTTTGCTCACACTGGCAGTCTTCTGATGCTCGAAGCTACATCAGCTACAAATGGTGTGATGTAATCATTTAATGGATGATGTACTGGTCGAATAGCTTCATGCTATCCTTCGATCACCATAACCAATCTTAGATTGATGTCGTTTGGATCTTCAGCTGTCATGTTTCTTTCTTGTTGTAGTCTTCTAATGGTCCTTTCAATTTCTGAATCTAAAGGTTGTAAGTTACTATGTCCAGTACGTGTCATGCACTGAACAATTTTTTTTTAAAAATAATAAAAATTAAAAATAAAATTCTAAAGTAAAGGTAGGATCAAAATTTCAATATTATTTTAGACACAATCCCTGAAAATGGTGCCAAAAACTTGATGCGTGCTAATCTATAGCTATGGCAAGTGCACCAGTCGATCAAGTAATAAAGTAAATGAGTAGAGTATCGTCCCTAGAGGATTGGAAAACAAGTACTGAAAAGCTCTTTCCTATGCTTTATTTAGAAGATCGATTTATGAGAATAAGAAATTAAAGAACAAAATAAAAAAATAATTAAAAATTTTAAGAAAATAGAGAGAGTGTAATTATTAGGATTTTAAACTTAAAAGCAATGTATTACTAAGGCAATTGGTTCACCAACTCAGTCAATACAATATTCAGGTTACTAGATTAATTTTATTTCATGTGACGGTGGAGTCTCCTAATTTATTCACTACCCTTTGGTTCAGGCATAGCAAAACTATCAATATTTATTAATTATCCTTTGGTCCAGGTGTAATTTAAATAAATATTAATGCATTAAGTTTTGTAAAACCCTCTAATTAAAATACGCTGCATCCAAAGCACACTAAAATTCTCGCATGCATATGAATTCTAATTTGATTCATAATACAAGGTATATAATCAAGAAGCAATAACATAGATGTACTTGGTCCATAACATCTATGTTCATCAGATCAATTAGAAGATGGCCAGTAATCTAAAAGCATTAAGATCAGATTTATATACTTCTCATGAATAAAATTTAAAATTAAAAATAAATCATACTGAATATTGTATCAAAAGAGTGGCTACATCTTAGCCTTAGTAAAAAAAATTTAGTTCATGATAATAAGTTCAAAAGCAGTAAATAAAATAAAAAGCATAAAAAAATTAGACTATTTGATTGCTGAAATTGATTGTCCGTCACTCTTAGTGTAGAGAACTTGGTGAAGAAGAAGAGAAGCTCCTTGATCAATGTTCTGATTGTCGGAAGAAGAAAAGAAAAAAAATTAAAAACCCTTCCTTTTCTCTTAAAAATCTCTCTTCTCTTTCTTCCTCTCTCCTCTCTTTCTCTTCTTTTTCTTCTATTTTTTTTTTTTACTGTCTCCCCTCTGTCTTTTCTCTCTTTTCTTCGACAATAGCTAACTTTTTATAGGCTAAGAGATGAATTTTCCACCAAAATCCTCTTGAAATTAGGTTTAAAACTCTTAATATAAGTCAAATTAGGATGCTGGATGATTCTGACCGTTGGATGTCGATCAAACGATCCAAAAATTATTTAAAAATCCTTTAAAATATCCCAGATCAAGTCAGAATTCATGGCAGCCATTGGATCAGTCATTGGATTGAATCTAGGCCATTAGATCATGCACAAAGAAGCCTCTGATCTTTAGTTTAAAGTTAGGATGAATCTCAGCTGTTGGATCTCGATCGGGAGCTGTGGATGCCATTCGTCAGCGCATGCATTTCGACCGTCCGATCAAATCTCAGTGAAAAGCATCCATCGGATCAGACAAAAAATCTCAAATTGCCCTCTGTAGACCATGCGCGAGCCCGGTATTGCATGGACCGCTGCATTCTTTAGCCAATCGGAGTGCGCTTCTCCATGTGAAATCTCCAAAATACCCTTAAATTGGTCCACCATGCACTGCAAAAAATGCTGACATCAACCTAGCGTCAGTGCTATATCAGTAGGTCGATCTATTGGGTGCGGTCGAACCGAACGGTCTGCTGAGCCAATTTTTTTGAATCGATTTAAACTAGATCGGCTTTTTTTTTTTGAAATTCAATTTCGGGCTCGTTTGAAGTCCATTTTGCCTAAAATTTATTTTATCTGAATCAGAAAAATAAGATCTTCATATTGGTGGCCTTCTTTTCTACATAAAATTAATAAAAATATCAATTTTTTAAAAAATAAATTAATTTATTTTATAATTTAAAACTTTTATTAGTATACTTTTATCGCTTATCAGTCAATCTGCAGATCCTGATCTAACTTGACACCAAGCTTCTCAAGCTCTTCTAAGTCCTTGATCATCATCAGACAATGATCTTGGACCGACTGTCCATCATGCATTTGAGCCTTAAACAGTCTTTTAGTGACTTGATATTTGACTGTGCGACTCTGTTCACTAAACAACTCTTACAGGTGAGCCAACATTTGGCGACTAGTCTTAATGTCTTCATTTTGGCGCTGGAGCTCATCATACATCGAGTCCAACATGTAATATCTAGCTTTATTATCTTTATCTATCTACTTCTCGAGAGACGCTCTCTAATCAGCGGATGGCCGGACTGGTAAGGATGGAGGATCCTATTCTAATACACGAGTCAACTTCTTAGAACCCAAAATAATTTTAAAGTTTTAGAGCCAATCCTTATAGTTGGATCTGGTTAGTCTATGGGTGTTCAGGATACGGGCTAGTGGGTTAGATGCAGAGATTTTTCTATAGAGAGTCAAAATTTCTAGATAGATTTTATAATTAAACTTAATCAATTTATTTAAAAATTTTATTTTTAAATAAATTAGGCTCCCACTATTTACTTAGATCCCTATACTTTCTTGGCAGAGATGTGAAAATCTTCACGATTATTGATTTTTAGTGGGTGGTGCAGTTCCACCAACTGACTCACCACCTCACCTAACAGTTATTGGTGATGGGTCAACCGATGAGTGGACAACTCTTGTCCAATAATTCTTTAATTATGGTGCACCCTAACCTAATCTCTAATTCATGAATCTCACCTTGTCCAAAATATTGATCCACTCCTTAGTTAAGTCAGATAGACCATTGCATAGATTGAATTCCTGATTGGGTCTCTCACCATATTCGAAATATTAAGTCCAATCTATCCTCCAATCTATAACATCCAATGCCTAATAGACATGGTTGCATCTTTCTTGTGCAACTGAACCACTGTATCTAGCTGAGAACAATCAACCTCGAAAAGGGCCCCCATATCTATAATGGTGGAAGACCTTAGACTTAACATTTTTTTAGAAAGATTTAATTTAGGTCTCTTTAAATTTTACTTGACTTAGTCATAACAATTATGACTAACATAGTGGCATGGGTTGGCTCGAATTGTTAGCCACCTCAAATTAGAACTGGATCGACATAAATGGCCAGGTAAGTGAAACCGGTGGAAGGGATATGCCATTAACTCGATAAGAATGCATTCAAATCGAGTAGCTTCCAATTAAAAACCAGTCGGTCGTATATGTCAAACTTACCTTAGACACCAAATTATTGAATCAGAACTAATTAGATTAGCCTACAATCCAGGCTCGAACCGCGAAGTCAAATTAGGTCTTGACTTGATCGAGTCATATCTCAATATGATTTGATTTTGATCCAGACTTAATCCTATTAGACTGATCAAATCTAAGCTTTCTTTGATCCCACCTAACTAACTCTTGATTCGATTTGATCAACTGGTAGACCTAATTAAGCTACCCAAGCTCGAACCCAATTTTATGAATATATCTTAGATATAAAAATTCATAATTTTTAGACCTAATTAATTTCATAATCTTAATTCTTAATTATGTTTTGGATTCACGAACAAAACATGTAATAAAAATCCTAGGATTTCAGGATCTAGGATTTTATAGAAAAATAAGTTTTGATTTTTGATTAAGGATGAATGCACAGTACTCCTACATGCCATAAGAACATCCCATCGAATGGAAGGAGAGGACCTTTAAACCCTACTTTGTTCTTATGACCGGACAACCATGGGAAACTCCTTAATCAGAAATATAATTTTTACTACAAAACTAGTTAGATCATATATCACATATAAAAAGATCTAACTAATATATGTCTTGCATACATCTCATGTATCATTAATATGCATACTTTCAAATCTTAAATATCATATATTAAATATAAAAAATAAAATTTTAAATTTGATTATATCAAATATAAAACTATTTTAGACATCTTATAGAACTACTCTATAACTAGTCTAAGCATGCATCTTTCATATCTCATATAAATAAATCAAAAATTAAAAAAAAAATTATTTTTTATTTTTAGATCTGATTACAATAATTATAATATTAAAAAAATAAAAATTAAATATATATAAAATTATATTTAATCAAAATAAATACATGATTATACTAGACTACACATAGAATTATTCTATACCTAGTCTAGTCATGCATCTCATACATATTAGATCTAAATTATTTAATTTTTAGTTTTTTAATTTTAGATCTAATCATATCTGATATGACATCTAAAATCTTTTAATATTAGATCATAATCAAAAATAAAATTAGATTTATGGTAGATCTGAAAATTGCTAACTTGGCTTTGATATCAGTTGAAGGAAAAATCCTATTTTTCATCGTAAGATTGTGCAGATCTGAGATGGATTTTTCTAAAAATTTTTAAATAATTTAATTTGATCTGATCTGATCATGGTGATCTGATATTAAAATTAAAATAAAAATTAAATCAAATTTAATTTCATATCTTATTTGGATAATCTGATTATCCTACGATGATCCTGATGTTTTTTGAGGTTCTGAAAGAAGCCACGTACGTGCTTAGCCTCTATCGGTATCAACTCAGGAAGAATCAAGACATATTCTTCTTGCAAATTTTTTTTTAAAGATTAGATCTAAATCTGATATGAAAGTCCTTCAAAAAAATTTCTAAAGGCAGCGTGTCCGTCTCACGAACACCATCGCGTAGATGCTGAACTCTATATAAATTTTATTAGATCTTCTTCTTAGATTTGTGCCTAACTTTTTAGCCATGTAGAAGAGAGGGAGAGAGAGGTTAAAGGGAGTGTGGGATATCTAGAATAGTAGCCTTTGGGTATGAAAAATATTTCTATGTGAAGAGCCTTGGCGCAAGGGTTCTTATACAAAAGCATAGCGCCAAGTAAGAGTACCTCTTTGACTAAAATCCTCATTTTTTTGATCATTGGGACTCCTAGACTTGATCTCCATGAAAATCCCCAGATCCCATCTAATTTTGATGCCAAAAATAAATCAAGAAGGTGGTGGCATGAGTAGATAAGGAAGAATCCACTATGCCTAGGACTTTTTTCTTAAGAGTTTGATCCAAATCAAACTCCATCATAACTTAGTGTAGATAATTCCAAAAATCACAAAATTTGGGACACTAAATGTATAATTTATGCTCTATCACATATCCAAAAATTAGATTAATATAGTTTTTAGATAATTTTTTAGAAGCATCTAATCAGGTGACCCTCAATTGTCTCAAATAGGTCAACTTTTGACCCTAGTCCAATTTGACTATGAATGAATTTAATTTCTACAATTAATCTGATCTAGACTTATTCCATCTAGATAAAAATAAATTTATTTAAAATATAAGAATGAGTCAAATCAAATTTGACTTAGTTGTGATGAATCAGAAAGATTTCAGAAGGAGAAAGTCAGGCTCAATCGTGTGCTAGCACGATTACCTTGAACCTGATTGGATCTAATCCAAATCAATCAAATTGGATTAGCTTAATTGATAACATCCAGACTTAAATTCTTATTTGTATGACCTAGTTAGGTTTAATTCTATATGATAATGAGATATATCATGATCTCCATCATCGACATCATCAAAATACCTTTCGATGGACTAAAACTTTTCTAATTCACACGGTTAGAATGATTGATCATCAAAATTATTCTAATTGCTCCAAATCTACTAACGATACCTAGCAGTATATGGTGGCAATCCATCCGAACTAAAAGTGAACCTCTCAGTATAGTTACCTATGTGATTGGGTTCTTCTATCTTGAGCCCCAACTGGATTAGGGTTAAGGTGAACTCGTCAAACCCAATGCCCATCATATGAATTAATCATTCAATTCGAGTCCAATGTGAAATCTTAATAGAACTTTTTCTATCATCTTCACTCTGCCATGGTCATGGGCTTAAGGACTCAATCTCATGATTATCATGGGGTTACTCCTCATCTACAGAGGTAGATAGATTTTCTTATTGGTGCAATCCAATTCTTACAATGAACATGCTGTAGCCAACATACACCTCAGGATTTTGAATGACTAGAAGACCAAGTTATAATGTAGTCAAACTATAACATCCTCAAGGTAAACTATCGATGCACCTTAGGTCAAAGAACCATACACACTACTACAGCATCGAGTCAGTCATCGAAGAGAAGGTAGACTTTCTTATGACTACTCGAAGTGCCCTCATTTTCTATCAAGTATTTGTACTCTCACTTTGGTATCTCCACACCGTAGACTCAAGATACATCTATCCTAAGAAAGCAATTATACACCAATCTTTCGGATCGATCACCATCCTCGTGATGATCCTATGGTCTGGACCATTTTATGAGTTAATTATGAAAATTCATGTCTTAAATTTTTAACTCTTGAAAATATGAATTATCATTACTATTAACTCAAAAGATGTATTATAGACACTTTTAAATACATACTATGATTGAAAAATAATTTATTTATTAATTTATAGTTAAAATTATAAAATTGCTCTTAGAAGTGTATTACAAGTGACAGTCAATCTAGCTTCTAGGGCATACATCTAACAACAAAGCAAAACAAAAGAGAAAAAGAAAAAAGTATAACTATTTGAGGTCCTCAACCTTGGGGGGTGTAGTGGTGGAAGTGGTTGGAGCGCTCTCGACTGCCTCGAATTTTTGAGTAGGCTCGAGCACCTCCACGACAGGTTCGGACGAACCGGGGGCAGCTCGGTAGGAGAATAATTGGCTGCAGTGCTGGACAGTCCTACTTTTTCATCAAGATCCTCCTTATCCAAGAAGCTCAGGTCGAGCTTGGAAAATTTTTGGTCCACTTGCCTTTATAGAGTTCGAAGCCCTTGATGAATGCCTTCTGGCAGAAGGTGATGTTCAGGTTTTTCATTTCGGAGGAGGCCTTGAACTCCTCCACAGTCCAGGCTACCACCTCCGAAGCTGACTTTGCCTCACGACCCTCTAGCTCGGCGACCCTCCCCTTGACCATTTTTCTTTTCTCCTCCTTCAGTGCTAGAGCGACTTTCAGTTCGATCGAGATGAGCTCCTCTTTTCAAAGCACGTTGATAAGTGGTAAAAATACACTAATAAAAATATTTAATTATAAAATAAATTAACTTATTTTTAAAAAATTAATACTTTTATTAATTTTATGTAGAAAAGAAGGCCACCAATATGAAGATCTTATTTTTCTGATTTAGGTGAAATAAATTTCAAGCAAAACAGACTTCAAATGAGCTCAAAATTAAATTTCAAATAATAATAATAATAATAATAATAAATTAATTTTTAAATGTCAATCGATCTGGTTCAAATTGGCTCAGAAAAATTGGCTCAGTAGACCACCTAACCCGATCACGCTAGGAATTAGACCGATCGCTCGCTGATGCCCCGCTTATGCCACGCTAATGTCAGAATTTTTCCCGGCGCATGTTGGACTGCTACAGTAACTAGGCGAGAGCATTTTGTAAATTTCATGAGGACAAGTGTGCTATGATTGGTTGAAGAAAGTGGCGGTCCATGCAATGTCGAGCTTGCGCACAGTCTATAGAGGGTATTATGGGAATTTTGCTAGATCCGATGGATGCTGTTCGCTGGAATTTGATCGAACGGTGGAAATTTGTGCACTGACGAATAATGGATGCAACTCCCAATCGAGATCCAATGGTGGAGATGCATTACCAATTTTAACTAGGAATCTGAAGGCTCCTGTACGTGATCCAACGGTGCCGATTTAATCATCAAGAAGATCCAATGGCTGAGGTTAATTTTGACTTGTAATGGATTTTTAAAAAGAATTTTTAAGTGATTTTTGATCCATTGGATGCTAATCTGAAGGCCAGAATTGTCCAAGGTTTTAATTTGACTTGTGTTAAGAGTTTTAAACCTAATTTGGTTAGAATTTCTTCCAAAAATCCATCTCTTAGCCAATTTAAAGGGGGCTGCTTGCTGTTGCCGAAGAGAGGATGCGGAGAACAAAAATAGAGAGTTGAAAATAAAGAGAAAATAGAAAGAAATAGAGAGAACAGAGAAAGAGAGAGGGGTTTAGGGAGAGAAGAGAAAGAGTTTTTATTCTTGTTATTTTTCTTTCTTCTTCTTTTCTTCTTTCGAAGATCAGTACACAAAGCGACTTTCTTCTTCATCGAGTTCTCTACACCAAGAGCAATGGATAACCAATTTCAGTGAATAAATAGTCTAATTTCTTCATGCTTTTTATTTTATTTACTAATTTTTGAACTTGTTATCATGAACTAAATTTTTTTTACCAAGGCTAAGGTGTAGCCACTTTTTTAATACAATATTCAGTATGATTTATTTTTAATTTTAAATTTTATTCATGAGGAATATATATATCTGATCTTAATGCTTTTAGATTACTAGCCATCTTCTAATTGACTTGATGAACATAGATGATATGGATCAAGTACATCTATGTTATTGCTTCTTGATTATATACCTTGTATTATGAATTGAGTTAGAATTCATATGCATACGAGAATTTCAATGCACTTTGGACGTAGCGTATTTTAATTAGAGAGTTTCACAAAACTTAATGCATCGATATTTATTTAAATTACATCTAGACTAAAGGGTAGTTAATAAATATTGATAGTTTTGCTACGCCTAGACCAAAGGATAGTGAATAAACTAGGAGACTCCATTGTCACATGAAATAAAATTAACCTAATAATCTGAATATTGTATTGACTGAGTTGGTGAACCGATTACTTTAATAATATTACCTTTTTTTTTAATTTTTTTAAATTAGTCTTCTAAATAAAGCACAGAAAAGAGTTTTTCAATACTTATTTTTCAATCCTCTAGGGACAATACTCTACTCACTTACTTTATTACTTGATCACTAGTGCACTTGCCATGGCTGTAGATTAGCACGCATCAAGTTTTTGGCACCATTATCGAAGATTATATTTAAAATAATATTAAAATTTTGATCCTAGCTTTACTTTAGAATTTTATTTTTAATTTTTATTTTTATTTAATTTTTAAATTTATTTAGTGCATGACACGTACTGGACATAGTAACTTACTACCTTTAGATTCAAAAATTGAAAGGACCATCAGAAGACTACAATAAGAAAGAAACATGGCAGCTGAAGATCCTAACGACATCAATCTAGGATTGGATATGGAGACCGAGGGATAGCATAAAGCTATTCGAGCAGCACATCATCCATTAAACGATTACATCACACCATCTATAGTCGATGTAGCTTTGAGCATCAAGAGACCGTCTGTGCGAGCAAACAACTTTGAAATAAAACTAGCGATAATCCAGATGATTCAATCAACTGTCCAATTTAGTGGACACGTGCATGATGATCCGAATGCCCATATTTCTAACTTTCTTGAACTTTATGATACTTTTAAAATTAATGGGGTGTCGGATGATGCTATTAGATTAAGATTATTTTCTTTCTCTTTACGGGACAAAACTAAAAGTTGGCTTCATTCTCTTCTTGCAGGTTCTATCATAACTTGGGATGCCTTAGCCTAAAAATTCTTAGCCAAGTACTTTTCACCTTCCAAGATTGCCAAGATGCACAATGATATCACTTCTTTTGTGCAGATGGACATGAAGACACTATATGAGGCTTGAGAGCATTTCAAAAAATTGCTGAGAAAATATCCACATCATCAACTATCCATATGGCTTTAGGTACAAACTTTCTATAATGGTTTATCTCCTACTAATCATTCTATGATTGATGCAGCAACAGGAGAAACCATTAATCAAAAAATGAAGGAAGAAGTCTTTGATCTAATCGGTGAGATGGCATCAAAGAGCTATCAGTGGCAAACAAAATGCATGATGTCAGAAAGATCAACAGTTGTGCATGGAGTAGATTGCGTGCCAATCTTACTTACTGAGATTATAGCCCTTAGGGCCGAAGTCAACAACCTAAATGGAAGAGCTATGCATGTTTAGAGCATCACTTGTGACCTGTGTGGAGGAGGACACGATACAAGCAACTACCAGATAGGTAATCCTTTTGCTAAAGCAACTAATATAGCTAATTATGTTGGTAATTTTTTTAGACCGCAATAAAACAATCCCTACTCCAACACATACAATCAAGGGTGGAGGCAGCATCCAAATTTCTCATGAAGCAATCAAAATGCAACACAATAGCCACCCCCAAGGTTCCAAGTATCTGAAAAGAAGTCCAACATAGAGGAGCTGATGGTCAAATTCATGCAAAACCAAGAAGCAACTGTAAAAAATTTGGAAGCCAAGCTTAGGCAGGACCAAGCAGCAGTAATTCGAAACTTAGAGATGCAAATAGGCCAAATAGCTAAGATAATCTCTAAGAGACCTTAGGGATCCTTGCCTAGCAATATGGAGATCAATCCAAGGGAGCAAGTCAATGCTATCACCCTAAGAAGTGGTAAAAAGCTGAAGAAGCCACATCAGAAGAAAGAGACTAAAGAGCCAACTACAAATAAGGAACCATCAACTAAAATTCGTCAGTCACTAAAACTACCAACAGATGGATGGTCTCCAGGTATACAGTTTGCCAATCTAAATGTGAAGCTCTACGTGCCGCCACTATCATTCTCAGAGAGACAAATACAGCATCTAGATAAGAAATTTTCTAACTTTTTCAAAATTTTAAAGAATTTACATATTAATATTTCTTTTGTAGATGCTATCACTCAAATGCTCAGGTATACCAAGTTTCTCAAAGAAATTCTAATAAATACGAAAAAGTTGAAGGAGCATGAGATAATAAATTTGAATGAAGAATGCTCAGCAATACTTCAAAATAAATTACCATAGAAGCTAAAAGACCCAGGGAGTTTTACTATCCCTTGCATTATTGGTGATTGTAGTTTTGATAAAGTTTTATGTGATTTAGGAGCAAGTATTAATCTCATGCCTTTTTCTATTTTCAGGAAGCTGGGTCTAGGAGAACCGAAGCCTACCACTATTACTCTTCAATTAGCCGACAGATCCATCAAATATCAAAGAGGTATAGTGGAGGATGTCTTGGTAAAGGTAAACAAGTTTATTTTTTCTATTGATTTTATTATTCTTGATATGGAAGAAGATTATGATGTATCCCTTATTTTAGGAAGACCCTTTTTAGCTACTGGAGGAGCTTTAATAGATGTTCAACAAAAAAATTAATTCTTAGAATCCAAGATGAACAAGTTACTTTTAATATTTTCAAAGATACTAAACATCCTGATGATAATTAAACTTATTTTCTAATTGATATTATTGACAATTCAGTATATGAGAATTCTGTAGAAAACAAGTTTGAGACTATGAAAGCTAGCAATGTCCAATTGAAAGAGAGCTCAACCAAACATGAAAGTATTCCAATTGAAGTGGCACTAGATTGATTCAATTCAGAACTCAAAGAAAGTCAAGCTGAAGACTATAAATCGAAACTACTAGATAGATTGTTTCTTTTCTTTTTAGTTTTGATCATTTTTCTTTTCTTTTATTTTTTAGTAATTTATTATTGCTCTTTTACTGCTTTGGTGTGTATTTTTAATTTTGCAAAAAAAAATCAATGAGAGCTCAAGTCAAATTTCAAAGCTTTAAAGAACCAGACTGAACCAAATCAGGTTTATTCCTTCCTATTCTTTATTTTACCTTTACTTTTTCTTTCTCCTTTGAGATAATGTAGAATAAGTTGGGGGTAGAAAAAAAAAATTTAAAAAAAAAAAGCTTTTTAAATCATGTGTCAAGAAGAAAATCTTGAACAAGATAGACTGGACAAGTGATAAAAGATAGAAGTATTTTGCTAATGAATGTAATGAGTTAAAGAAGTAGATTAGTTGGTCAGACTTTTAGTAGCCTACATAGGTCATCAAAAGACTATTAGCACTTCTAATTGCACATGCACACTAACAAAGCAAAGTAGGTATTGATTATAAGGCCAACTAAGGATTCAATTATCATTAAAAATTGATAATTAATATACATTCTAATCAAAGAAACTTGAATTTAAAGAAAGAGCTACCTGCCTAAAAATAAAATGTAAAAGACAGAGTATATGTGGATTGTCCAAAGCCTAGTAACTGGATCTCTACACCTAGGTTAAGTGTGGAGATTCATGTAAAATGGTGGAGGAAAGGTCAGGATGCTCAGCATCGGGAACAAAAACACAATGAGGTAGTGTGAAAGCTACCTTAATTTATGAGTATAAAATTAGGAATGTATAGAAAATTAATCAAAATAGGTGATAAGAGAGGATACTTTTATCCTTTAAATTAACACTAAAATGCAAAGTTAGTCATCACAAACATAAGTGCTATAGATCTTTGATGTACTCTAAGAAAGTTGTTAATTGTACTGACTGCAAAATTTGCTTCTGAAGCTCAATGCTTAGTTAGTGGTATTTTTTAAATTTTTTAATCTTTAACTCTAGATTTATCTTTTTAATGGATGATCTTATTGAAACATGGTATTAAATAAAGCATTGCTAAGGGACTAGCAATGACTAAGTTGGAGGGTGTGATAAGTGATAAAAATACCCTAATAAAAGTATTAAATTATAAAATAAATTAATTTATTTTAAAGAAATTGATATTTTTATTAATCTTATGTAGGAAAGAAGGCCACCAATATGAAGATCTTATTTTTTTGGTTCAGATGAAATAAATTTCAAGCAAAATAGACTTCAAACGAGCCCAAAATTAAATTTTAAAGAAAATAAATAATAATAATATTATTAATAAATTAATTTTTAAGTGTCTATCGATTCGGTTCAAATTGACTTAAAAAAATTAGCTCAACAGACTGCCCAACCCGACCGCGCTTGGAACCAGACCGATTGCCTGCTGACGCCCCGCTTAAGCCATACTGACATCAAAATTTTTCACGATGCATGGTAGACTGCTATAGTAACCAGGTGAGCGCATTTCGATGATTTCATGAGGACAAGCATGCTTTGATTGGCTGAAGGAAGTGGTGGTTCATGCAACGCCGGGCTCACACATGGATGTTGTTCCCTGGAATTTGATCGAACGGCGAAATCTGTGCGCTGACGAATGATGGATGCAACTTCCAGTTGAGATCCAATGGTGGAGATGCTTACCGATTTTAACTAAGAATCTAAAGGCTCCTATATGCGATCCGACGATCCCGATTTAATCATCAAGAAGATTCGATGGTTGAGGTTAATTTTGACTTGAATTGGGTTTTTAAAAAGAAATTTTAAGTGGTTTTTGATCCGTTGGATGCTAATCTGAAGGCCAGAATTATCCAAGATTTTAATTTGACTTGTGTTAAGAGTTTTAAACCCAATTTGGTTAGGATTTCTTTCAAAAATCCATCTCTTAGCCTATTTAAAGGGGGCTGCCTGCTGTTGCCAAAGAGAGGATGCGGAGAACAAAAATAGAGAGTTGAAAATAAAGAGAAAATAGGAAGAAATAGAAAGAATAGAGAGAGAGGGGTTTAGGGAGAGAAGAGAAAGAGTTTTTATTCTTGCTATTTTTCTTTCCTTTCCTTTTCTTCTTTCGAAGATCGATACATAAAGCAACTTTCTTCTTCATCGAGTTCTCCACACCAAGAGTAATGGACAACCAATTTTAGCGACTAAATAGTCTAATTTCTTTATGCTTTTTATTTTATTTGCTATTTTTTGAACTTGTTATTATGAACTAATTTTTTTTTACTAAGGCTAAGGTGTAGCCACTCTTTTGATGCAATATTCAGTATGATTTATTTTTAATTTTAAATTTTATTCATGAGGAGTATATAGATTTGATCTTAATGCTTTTAAATTATTGGCCATCTTCTAATTGATCTGATGAACATAGATGATATGGACCAAGTACATCTATGTTATTGCTTCTTGATTATATACATTATATTATGAATTGAATTAGAATTCATCTGCATGCAGGAATTTTAGTGCACTTTGGATGCAGCGTATTTTAATTAGAGGATTTCATAAAACTTAATGCATCGATATTTATTTAAATTATACCTAGACCAAAGGATAGTTAATAAATATTGATAGTTTTGCTATGCCTGGACCAAAGGATAGCGAATAAACTAGGAGACTCCACCATCACATGAAATAAAATTAACCTAATAACCTAAATATTGTATTGACTGAGTTGGTGAATCGATTGCCTTAGTAAAATATTGCTCTTAAGTTTAAAATCCTAATAATTAGACTCTCTCTATTTTCTTATAATTTTTAATTATTTTTTCATTTTGTTCTTTATTTTTTTTAATTCTCATAAATTGGTCTTCTAAATAAAGCATTGGAAAGAGCTTTTCAGTACTTATTTTTCAATCCTTTAAGGATGATACTCTACTTACTTACTTTATTACTTGATCGATTGGTGCATTTACCATAGCTATAGATTAGCATGCATCACATGCCTTGGAGACTCACAACTTCCGCTGCCTTCTCCTTCAAGGAGTGCTCGACTTCGATAACCTTTTTCTGGAGGCGACTGATCTCAGCTTGAAGATCGTCCTGGACCTTCAGTGCCTCCGCCGCCTGATGATTCGCCCTCTTGAGGTGGGCAATTATTTGGTGACCCGACTACCATAGCAAAATGGTAGTAAGATAGGGGAATGAAAGAAAGAAAAATGAAAAAAAGAGTATGATAAGACTATTACCTTGAGAAAAGTCTCGAGAAAGTTTTAGACGAATTACGTCCGATCGAGGTCAGCCATGCAGTCCACTACCTTAGGCATGGCCAATTTGCCAATTAGATCCTGGATGATGTCTGGGTTGCCAAAGGGGTCCGCCCTAGATTGTCGCTACTACTGTTACTTGATTCGCCCGGATGGGCCTTGCGGGCTACCTTCGCAACAGCCGACCTTCCCTTCCCCTTCCTTTTTTTCTTGTCGGTGGAAGGATGTGATGCATGATCCCCTATTGAAAGATTTGTGGGCTCGAGGAGAAGCGACCCTCCTTTGGTGATGTTGACGCTGGTGGTTGGGGCGACCTCGGCTCGTGGGCGGACCTTGGGTGCGACATCTATGATAGCAAGAGCCACAGGATTAAAGATGCTGACCTTTATCCATTTTGAACCCTCGCTCGGGGCCTTCCCCTTCCTTTTCTTCTGGGCATAAAGGCCCTTGGAGTGCCTCTCCACAGCATCAGTATCCACTTCTGCGATAAAGAAAAAACTATAGCCAGCCAAGGTACATGCAAAAATTCATGAGAATTGAACATTTGTACTCATATATATATGCATACATGAGGCAAAAAATAGTGATAACAACAATAGTACCAACGAGGTTGAGAGGACTTAAGCCAAGGTTGAACAAGGTCTGCTCCTTTAGAAGGTCGGAAAGAAGAGGAGCTCGGTACACCTTGAGCTTGTAAGAAGACTCGATGTCGGTTTCGTCTAAACTAGGGGCTCGACAAACTAATTTGCGGAGGAAGCCCCAGGAAGAAAGGTCAAGCAGCAAGGTCGGACATTGGATGTAGAAGTATTTTTTCTTCCAGTTATAAATGAAAGAAGGAGCACCTTTCAGTAACCCCTTCTTACCAAACTGGGGGGAGAAATACCACTAGTCCTTCATAAAAGGATGATGTTTCAAAGTATAAAAATTCTAAAAAAGTAAAATAGTCGATCGAACTTTGGCCAGATGACAAAGAAAAAGAAAATTAATTACATACCAAAAAAAGTTCGATATGATGAAAGCAAAAGAAATATTCAAAAAGCAAAAAAGCACGATAACAAATGGCGGAAGGGAAAGTCGAAGCCCGACATGAAAGGCTTCTAGATACAAACAAAATCAATTGACTGGAGGTGAACTAGTGTATTCGTCTGACCTAGGGAGCTTGAGGTCGTACTCGGGGGGAACTCCATATTGGATGCGGATCAACAAAAGATCGTTCGAAGTCAAAATCGAAGGGATGGTATCCAGAATAAAAGACTGCTGAGACATGTTCCTAGGCTCAACCTCAGCCAGAGATGCGGGATCTAGGAAGGCCAATCCGGATGAGCTCCAAAAACTGGCAGAATGGGAGGTTTTGAAAGACATTCAAATCAAAATAAAATCCCTAAAAAACCTCCAAAAATCAAGGAAAAATGCACTATAGAAGCTTCTACTAGAGAAATCGAAAGAGCAAGAAGAAGAAAAATGCTAGAAAAATCAAAAATAGATGATAGGAGGCTGACCTAAGTTGACTAAGAGGGGCAAAGAAATGATGGGCGCGATGAAAATCGAGCGGAGGAGCGCCAAAAATCTGAGAGGATGCGAGGAAGGACCGGTGCTCTCGAGCAGGAAGAAGGCAAGGGCTCAGGATGGAAGAAGACTCAGGTAAGAATGAATTCTGGAGGGGGGAGAAGGTCTTTAATTGCTAAGAAAAGTCTGAGACAATTATGATTGCAGATCTCATTCGACCAATCTGTGTGCGCCGCGTGTCCCACTCATCATGGTAGAGAAGTGACAATGGGCAGATACTTAATTGCGCCATACTTTGGATAGAGTTTCGATTGGAGGTTCAAAAAATATCTTTTTGGATCACCTCATATTTATGAAGTTTCGACGCCAGTGCGATAAATTCTAAGGCATCCCATCCTGATGGGTGCGGGAGACTAAAAAGAACTTCGGCAGTCGCATCTGTACTCTCTTTCTTTGAATTTTGAACTCAAGAGTAGGAAAACTATTGTTGGAGATAAATCTGCTCCCACCAAACTTTGGCTAAATATCTAATCTCAGAGCGATCTCGATCATCCTCTTATCATTAGATCCTCTTTGGATGAACTTGAACAGTGAGAGTGGCCTCCTGGGCAGTCTAGCCTGGCTAGCTTGGGGGCCAGTCGAACTCCTCCCAGACTCCTCTCCACTAGTTGAACTCTTTCTGAACGCCTTCAGCAATCAAACTCCTGCCAGATTTATCCTTTAGTCAGACTCCTTCAATAGTCAAACTTCAGCCGGACTTCTCCTTCAACCGGACTCCTTCAGCAGTCGAACTCCTGTCGGACTTCTCCTTCAGTCGGGCTTCTCTGTAGATTGTATCTCCTTCCAAACTCCTCTGGTCACAAGCCTTCTACACTCTTTATAGCCAGATTTTGCTAATCGATGAGATGAATTTCTTTCGATCGAGCCCCCTACGATCATCCGAAAGGACCTCATTATCTGCTCAAGTCCGGCTCCCAATACAATATAAGCCGATCTACATGCAGGCAATCCTAAAGGAGCCCAAACTTCTCTAGAACCATCATGACTCGAAGCTCTTCACCGCCAGTGCAATTCCATCCAAACTTCGACCATTAATCCCCAATGGACATCACTCTCAACTGGCAAGTCACAATAATGGACAACACTCTCTATAACAAACTCTACATGGCCTGAACGGCCCACTACCAGATGGTTACGGTTATCTCCATCAGTTTGTTATGGGCTCTACCTATATAACAGACCCTTCAGATATACTTTCTTTCCTAAGCTCTTGACTTTTTTCTAAAAACTCTGCTAAAATCTCTCTAAGCACTCCATTTCTATTGGATGAAAGAGCTAACTTAATCATCGAAGGGTCTTGCCAGAGCCACCACCTCCAACTTCGGATGGGACTCATTTTGTAGGTCACTGGTGGCAACCTTATTTTCTTCGACTCCAATCATGATTCTGGCAACAATCAGATTTTGCACCAACACTGAGCATGCTATCATAGCCGAGAAGGACAGGGATGAAGGGAAAACCCTATTTTCCGTCAGGTTCGTTCAGAGCTTGATTTGATCAAGAGAAATATTTCAAAAATTTTTCTCTTGATCTCAATCAGATCTTGATATGTTTCAGATCTGATTCTTATTATTTTAATAAATAAAATAAAATAAGATAAATTAAATCAAATTTAATTTACCTGATTTGGGTAATCCTATTACCCTGTAGATGATCCTGATTGCAGCGGAAGGTTCTGGATCTTAGCCACGCAAGCGCCTGGCCTCTACCGGTATCCACTCGGGTTGGATCTGGAGATCCTCTTCTTCTCTATCACACCTCCAAAAATCAGATCTGGATCTGATCTGGAGGATCTTCAAAACTCTTTTGAAGATCTGCAGTCGTCCTTTTGCAGCAGCGCAGCCTTCTTGCTTTTGATCGCCTTTCCTTGATCTGAATCGCACCAAACCTAAGTCCCAAAACACCTTTTGGACGTGGAGAGCAAGGGGAGAAGAGACTATGGCATGGAGAAGGAGGGGAGAGGCAGCCTTGGGGCGTGGGGTTTCTAATAAGCACTTAGAATTAGGGTTGGGCGCAGGGTCTTATTTATAGACCTCTTGTGATCCAACTCCTCTTCCTCTCAACCAATCACAACCCTTTGTGAAATCAGATCTAAATCTGATTGGTTGGAATAGAGACCCCTGGATTCCTCCTTAGAGGGCGCCTAAGACCAGTCAAACTGGATTCTTAGTAGAACTCTGATTGGAATCCAAAAGGGAGGTGGAGTCCTTGTCCAACAAGGACTCCTAGGCGCCTCCTACTTGGGCTCACGCCACCCTTGGCGTGCGCCCTTCTCCTTGCTTGCCAGGTTCTGGCAGGGGGACAGGCCCCCACCAGCTCTCCAATAGGTGCATGACATGTGGTCAAAAGTCAAAGGGTGAATGGTCAACGTTTGACCAGTCAAAGGTAGACTTTTGACCAAAGTCAAAGAACAAGAAATGGCAGGTGACCAAAAATGGCAGGTAATGTCTTACAAATAAGACAACCTATTCTGACTTGGACAACCTCCAGTCAGACCATATGAAGGCCTCTGATTGAGCACAAACTCCTTTGGCTCAGTCAGGACAACTTATTTATGATAGTAAAAGAAGAACGTTAGGTTCAATCGAGTGCTAGCACGATTTCCTTGAACCTAATTGAATCTCATTCAGATCAATTGAACTAGATCAGTTCAATTGATGATCACCAGATTCAAACCCTTGTTTGTGTGACCCAGTTAGGTTCAGTTCTGTATGGTAATGGGATATGTCATGATCTCTATCATAGACATCATCGAAACTCCTTTCGATGGATCAGAACTCTTCTGATTCGAACAGCTAGAATGATCGATCATCTAAATCATTCTAATTGCTCCCAAAATCCACCAGTGACACCTAGCAGTATATGGTGGCAACCCATCAGAGCTGAATGCGAACCTCTTGGTGCAGCTACCTGTGTGATTCAAGTTCTTCTATCTTGAGCCCCGATCAGATTAGGGTTAAGGTGAACTCGTCAAACCCTAGTCTCTGTCATATGATGTAATCATTCGATTCGAGTCCAATGTGAAAATCTAAATAGAAACTCTTTCTATTATTTCACTCTACCATGGCCATGGGCTTTCTGGACTTGATTCTCATGATCATCATAGGGCTACTCCTCTACCACCGAGGTAGATAGATTCCCATCTTGATGCAATCCAGTTCCTACAATGAACATGCTATAGCCAACATACACCTCAGGGTTCCATATGGCTAGGAGACCGAGTAATGGTGTAGTCAAACTATAACACCCTCAAGGTGAACTGCCGATGCATCTCAGGTCAAAGAACCAGACACACTACTGCAGCATCGAGTCAGTCATTGACGAGAAGGTAGACTTCCTAATGACTACTCGAGGTGGTCACGCTCAGTGCCCTCGTTCTCTAACGAGTACCTGTACTCTCGCTCCGGTGTCTCCACACCGTAGACTCAAGACTCATCTACTAAAGAGAAGCGATCGTACACCAACCTTCCGGATCAATCACCATCCTCGTGATGATCCTATGGTCGGGAGCTGTTTATGAGTTAATAATGATTATTCATGTCTTAAATTTTCAACTCTTGAAAATATGAATTATCATTACCATTAACTCAAAGGATGTATCACAGACACTAAATACACATGTGTGATAGAAAATAACCCATTTTATTAATTATAGTCAAAATTATAATTTTGCCCCTAGAAGTGTATTACAAGTGTCAGCCAATTCTGGCTTCTAGGGCACATATATCTAACAATCTCCCACTTGTCCTAAAGCCAATTGGCTACAAGTCTAAGTCCCATCTTCTCAAGGTGGGCTTCGATCTTCTGCTGGCCCAACGGCTTTGTAAGTGGGTCTGCCACATTATCTGCGGAGTTGACTCTCTTGACCTCAACGTAACCTTTCTCAAGGTAATCGCGGATGAGATGATATCGCCGCTCAATGTGCTTGGACTTCTGGTGAGACCTCGGCTCCTTAGCAAGGGCTATGGCGCCATTGTTGTCGCAGTAAAGAGGAATGGCATCTGATGGCATTACTCCAATTTCTGCAGCAAACTTCTTGTACCAGAATGCTTCCTTTGCAGCCTCTGATGCAGCTATATATTCTGCTTCCATGGTGGAATCTGCTATCACAGTTTGCTTGGAACTCTTCCAGCTGACAGCTCCACCATTGCACACAAACAGACTTCCAGATGTCGACTTTCGATCATCTATATCGGACATGAAGTCCGAGTCTGTGTATCCCTGAACTTGGAGTTCTCCATTACCAAAGACCAACATCATATCCTTAGTTCTTCTCAAGTACTTAAGGATACATTTCACAGAAGTCCAGTGTTCTTCACCTGGATTTGACTGATATCTGCTTGTGACACTCACAGCATGGGCTATATCAGGTCGTGTACATAGCATGGCATACATGAGGCTCCCTATTGCAGAAGCATAAGGGATCTTGCTCATGCGTTCTATTTCCTCAGGTGTGCTGGGGCACATCTTCTTGGAAAGATGAATACCATGTCTGAAGGGTATTAATCCCCTCTTAGAGTTTTCCATACTAAACCTCTTTAGTACTTCCTCTATGTACATCTTCTGTGAAAGTCCTAGCATCCTATTCGGTCTATCCCTATAGACCTTAATTCCTAGAATAAAGGATGCTTCACCTAGGTCTTTCATGGAGAATTCCTTGGACAACCACATCTTGACTGATGTCAACATGGGAATATCATTCCCAATAAGGAGGATGTCATCCACGTACAATACGAGGAAGACAACAGCGCTCCCACTGACCCTTTTGAAAACACATGGTTCCTCTTCATTTTTGATGAAACCAAACTTTTTGATCACATCATTGAAACGAGTGTTCCAGCTCCGAGATGCTTGCTTAAGTCCATATATGGACCTTTGCAGCTTGCAAACCTTGTGATCAGTATCACTGGATGTGAAACCTAGCGGCTGTTCCATATAGATATCTTCCTCAAGATATCCATTTAGGAATGCCGTTTTCACGTCCATTTGCCATATTTCATAATCGAAATAGGCTGCAACAGCAAGCAATGTGCGGATGGATTTTAGCATAGCTACCGGGGAAAAGGTATCCTGATAGTCAATGCCTTCACGTTGACTATAACCTTTTGCCACCAGTCTAGCCTTGAATGTCTCCACATTCCCATCTGCACCAATCTTTCTCTTGAAGATCCATTTACACCCAATAGGTACTATACCTTCTGGTGGATCTACCAAGGTCCAGACTTGGTTTGAGTGCATCGAGTCAATCTCTGACTTCATTGCCTCAAGCCATTTCTCGGAGTCGATATCTGATATCGCCTCGTTGTAGGTTTTGGGATCATCACCATGAGCACCATTACCTATGAGGAACATTTCCTCTACATCCTCTGAAATAATACCTAAGTATCTTTCAGGGGGACGGGAAACTCTTTCCGATCTACGAGGTGGAGGAGGTAGTGTTCTTATTGGCTCAACCTGATTTGGTTCCACTTGGTCCTTAGCTCGTTTCTGCTTGTGAGACTTTCTCATCAAGCTTAATCTGCTTTCCAATGCCACTATCTTGAATAAACTATTTTTCAAGAAATATGGCATGTCGACTCACAATCACATTGTGGTCTTCTGGAATGTAGAAATAGTATCCTAATGACTCTTTAGGATATCCTATGAATCGAGCTCTAAAGGACCTAAACTCTAACTTGTCCGCTTGTTGTCTTTTGACATGAGCCGGACAACCCCAAATTCTGAGATGACTCAGACTTGGTTTCTTACCGTGCCATATCTCATACGGTGTGGTAGGAACGGTTTTAGAGGGAACCCTATTCAGTAAATAGATTGAAGTTAATAATGAATGTCCCCAAAGAAAATCTGGGAAGGTCTGTGAAGCTCATCATGGATCGAACCATATCCAATAGAGTCCGATTTCTCCGTTCTGAAACCCCGTTGAGTTGAGGTGTTCCTGGTGGAGTCCATTGAGAGACTATGCCATTTTCCTTAAGATAGTCTAGGAATTCCCGGCTAAGGTATTCACCTCCTCGATCTGATCGAAGAACCTTAATGGGTTTTCCAGTTTGTTTTTCTACTTCATGTCTGAATTCTTTGAACTTTTCAAAAGCTTCAGACTTGTGTCTCATAAGATACACATACCCATACCTAGACAGATCATCGGTAAAGGTAATGAAGTAGACAAAATTGCCTCTAGCCGGCACATCAAATGGGCCGCACACATCAGTATGTACTAGGGCAAGGAGATCTGTGGCCCTCTCCCCATGTCCAACAAAAGGGAGTTTAGTCATTTTGCCTTGAAGACAAGATTCACAAGTTGGATATGACTCAAAAGTCAATGGACTCAATAGCCCATTTTTCTCCAATTTGTTAATCCTATCTTCTGCTATATGACCTAATCTCAGGTGCCATAGATATCTGTCGTTTGGACTATCCCTAGGTCGTTTGGCATTCACGTTTTGCTCGATAGTTAAAACAGGTACATCAATATGCAACTGATAAAGACCATTAACAAGGAAAACCATTTGCAATTTTATTTCTTTCATAAAGAATGTTACAATGGTCCTTAAAGAAGGTGATCACATAACCTTCTTGTGCTAAGCATGAAACAGAAATCAAATTCCTGCTAGCTGCAGGCACATAATAACAGTCTTTTAAAACTAAGTCTAAACCAGATGGTAATCGCAAGAGGGTATGTTCCCACGGCTACTGCAGCAACTCTTGCTCCATTACCGATGCGTAGGATCATGTCTCCATCCCTCAGCCTCCTGCTATCCTCAAGACCCTGCATAGAAGTGCACAGATGAGCACTAGAACCAGAGTCAAGCACCCAACTGGATGCAGAAGAAACCGTAAGGTTAGACTCAATAACGAGCATACCTCCAGAAGGACCTTCCTTCTTGTTCTTCAGGGTGGCCAGGTAAGTAGGGCAGTTCCACTTCCAATGGCCGTTAGCTGTTGCAATGAAAATACTTTTCCTTTGTCCAGCAACCTTTTTCTTTAGTTCTGTCATATTTTTCTTTCCATCTTCCACCTTCTATCTTTTCTAGACTTCTTCTTCTTTCGAAACAGACTTCTTTTTCTTTCCATAAGACTTTCTTTTGGAAGAAGTCCGTTCCATAGCAAGAACTGAGCCTTTAGAACCTTTCATAGAAAGCTCAGCGGTAACCAGCATATTCATCAACTCGGCCAAGGAATTCTGAAGTTTATGCATGTGGTAATTCATGATGAATTGCCCATATGCATCAGTCAAGGATTGCAGAATAATATCGTTCTGCAGATCCAAGTCCAACTTCACACCGAGCTTCTCAAGCTCTTCCATGTCCTTGATCATTGTCAGACAGTGATCTTGGACTGACTGCCCATCACGCATCTTAGCCTTAAAAAGTCATTTTGTGACTTGATATTTGGCTGCGCGACTCTGTTCACCAAACATCTCCTGCAGGTGAGCCAACATTTGGCGAGCAGTCCCGATATCTTCATGTTGGCGCTGGAGCTCATCAGACATCGAGCCCAACATGTAGTATCTGGCCTTATTGTCTTCGTCAATCCATTTTTCCAGAGACGCTCTCTGTTCAGTGGATGGACGAGCTGGTAAGGTGGGAGGGTCCTGGTCCAAAACATGTGTTAACTTCTCTGAACCCAAAATAATTTTGTAGTTCCTGAGCCAATCTTTATAATTGGGTCCAGTCAGTCTATGTGTGTCTAGGATACGTGCCAGTGGGTTGGACGCAGACATTTTTTTCCTGTAGAGAGTCAAAGATTCTAGTTAGATACTGTAATTTTGACTTGACCAATTTGTTTAGGGATTTTATTTTTAAACAAATTAGCTCCCACTATTTTCTCGGATCCCTACACTCCCTCTGTAGAGATGCGAAAAATCTCCACGATTGATGATTTCTAGTGGGTGGTGCGGTCTCACCAACTGACTCATCACCTCACCTAACAGTTATTGGTGATGGGTTAGCCAATGAGTGAACAACTCTTGTTCAATGATTCTCTAATCATGGTGCACCCAAACTTGGTCTCTAATTCATGAATCTCACCGTATCCGGAATATTGATCCACTCCTTAGTTAAGTCAGACCCACCATTTGCATAGACTGGGTTCCTAATTGGGTCTCTCACCGTATCCGGAATATTGAGCCCAACTCATCCTCCAGCCCATAGCATCCAATGCCTAATAGACATGGTTGCATCTTCCCGGTGCAACTGAGCCACTGTATCCAGCCGAGAACAATCAACCCCGGGAAGGGCCCGCACGTCTACAATGGTGGAAGACCTCAGGACTTAATCTTTTCTTAGGGAGAATTGATTCAGGTCTCATTAAACTAGACTTGGCTTAGTCATAACAATTATGACTAACCTAGTGGCATGGGTCAGCTCGGATTATTGACCACCTCAGATCAGAACTGTGTCAACAGATATGGCCAGGTAAGTGAGACCGGTGGAAGGAATATGCCGTTAACTCGCACAAGAACGCATTCAGGTCGAGTAGCTTCCAATTAAAAACCAGTCGGTCGTCTGTGCCAAACTTACCTTAGACACCAAATTGTTGAGTCAGAACCAATTGGGTTAGCCTACAATCCAGACTCTAACCTCTGAGCCTAATTAGGTCTTGCTTGATCGTGACTCGATCGATCTTGACCCAGACTTAATCCTATTAGGCTGGTCAATTTAAGCATTGTTGATCCCATCTAACCAACTCTTGATTCGGTTTGATCAACCGCTTAGACCTAATTGAGCTACCCAAGCCCGAACCCAGTATTATGAATATGTCTTAGATCTGAAATTCTCAATTTTAGACCTTAATTAATATTTCCATAAACTTAATTCTTAATTAAGTTGGGTTCATAAACAAAATATGCACATAATAAATCCTAGGGTTTCAGGATCTAGGGTTTTGCAGAAAGTAAGTTTTGGGTTTCTGATTAAGGACGAACACGCAGCACCCCTACACGTCATAAGAACACCCCATCGAATGGAAAGAGAGGGCCTTTAAACCCTTCTTCGTTCTTATGACCGGACGGCCAAGAGGAACGCCTTAATCAGGAACATGTAAATCTACAAAACAGTTATAGATCTATATCATATATCTCATATACAAATTTAGATCTAATCAAGGCATATTTTGCATACATCTCATGTATCATAATCATGCATGTTTTTCAGATCTAAATTATCTCATAAATATCTAAAAAATTAGATTTAAATTGATCTAATCAAAATAAATTCTAATCTAGACAATTATGTAGAACTATTCTACAACTAGTCTAGACATGCATCTATCATATCTCATATGATATTTAAAATTAAATAATTTTTTTTTATTTGCTGTTTATCAGATGTTATTATAACACTTATAATATCAAAAAATAGTAAATAAGAAGATCTAAAATTATGAATTTAATCAAATTAAATCAAAGACATGCAAAACTATTCTATAGAACTATTCTATTCTAGAACTAGTCATGCATATCTCATACATCTTAGATCCAAATCATTTAATTTTTTTAATTTTTGATTTTAGATCTGATCACATCTCATGTGACATCTAAAATCAATCTAATTATTCTAATTAAAATAAAATTAAAATTAGATCTAAATAATTATAGAACCATGGCTCTGATACCAGTTGAAGGAAAAATTCCTGATTTCCCGGATCCAGGTTCGTTCCAGATCTGATTAGATCAAGAGGATATATTTCAAAAATTTTTCTCTTAGATCTCAAATCAGATCTTAAGATATTTTTAGATCTGATTCTTATTGATCTTTAATAAAATAAAAATAAAATAAAATAAATTAAATCTAAATTTAATTATATCCTTGATTATGGGTAATCCTATTATCCCTGTAGATGATCCTGATGTTTGCAGCGGAAGGTTCTGGATCTAGCCACGCAAGCGCCTGGTCTCTACCGGTATCTACTCGAACAGGATCTAGAGATCTTTTTCTTCTCAATCTGTGCTCCAAAAATTAGATCTGGATCTGATATTGAAGGTCTTTAAAGTATCTTTTGAAGATCAATTATTGTCTCTTACAGCAGTGCTACCTTCTTCCTTTCCCGTCGCCTTTCTCTTGCTTGGAATGCACCAAATTGGAGCCCAAAGCCTCTTGGAAATGGAGAGGAGAGAGAGGATCAGAGGGTGGCATGGAGAGGAGGGAGAGGAACTATATGGCATGGGAAAAGGGAAGAATCTCTAAATCCTAAGCGCAGACAGGGTTTATATAGACCTTACTGCGCCATGCAGTGCCACATCATCCCGACCAATCGTGGCTCTTTATGCAATCAGATCTAAATCTGATTGGTGGGATGACATCATTTGATCTAATCAGATTAGAGTCCCTCACAAACCTCCTCAGGTGGCACCAAGATTGGTCAAAGAAGATTCTTTGGTGCCACCCAAGTAGAGAGTATGAAGCAACCTAGAGTCCCATCTATATGGGACTCCAGGCATCATCCTCTTTAGGTGCATGCCTTCCTAGGCATGCGCCCCCTTTCTTTCTTCTTTTTAGCAAGGGGACAAAGTCTCATCTTCTCTCCTATGGGTGCATGACACATGGGCAAATGTCTAAGTATCAAAGGTCAATGTTTGACTAAAATCAAAAGACAAGATTTAGTAGGTGACAAAAAATGGCAGGTATTATCTCAAATTTATCTCATAAATTAAGATAATCTTTTTTTGATCTGGATAAGCTCCAATCAGATCAAGTATAGATTTCTGAGTGAGCCCAAACATATTTGGCTTAGTCGAGATAACTTTTAATGATTGTTGAAGGAGAACATTAGGCTCAATCGTGTGCTAGCATGATTTTCTTGAACCTAATTGAATCTTATTCGAATCAATTAAACTGGGTTAGTTCAATTGATGATATCCAGATCCAAACTCTTATTTTTGTGATCCAATTAGATTCAGTTCTGTATGATAATGGGATATGTTATGATCTCTATCATCGATATCATCGAAACACCTTTCGATGGATCAGAATTTTTTTGATTCAGACAACTAGTATGATCGATCATCCAGATCATTCTAATTGCTCCCAAAATCCATCAGTGATACCTAGCAGCATATGGTGGCAATCCATCAGAACTGAAAATGAATCTCTCAATGCAGTTACTTGTGTTATCAAGTTTCTCTATCTTTAGCTCCGATCGGATTAGGATTAAGGTGATCTCATCAAACCCTAATTTTCGTCATATGAATTAATCATTCAATTCAAGTTCGATGTAAAAATTGTAATAGAAACTCTTTCTATTATTTTACTCTGCCATGGCCATGGACTTATGGACTTGATTTTCATGATCATCATAGGACTGCTCCTCATCTACTGAGATAGATAGATCCCCCATTGGTGCAATCCAATTCCTATAATGAACATGCTATAGCCAATATATACCTCAACATTTCGATTGACTAGGAGACTGAGTTATGGTGTAGTCTAACTATAACACCCTTAAGGTGAACTACTGATACACCTTAGCTCAAACAACCAGACATACTACTGTAGCTTCGAGTCAGTCAATGACGAGAAGGTAGACTTCCTCATGACTGCTTGAGGTGGTCATGCTCAGTGCCCTCATTCTCTAGTGAGTATCTGTACTCTCACTTTGGTGTCTCTACACCATAGACTCAAGACTCATCTATCCTAAAGAAGCGATCATACACCAATCTTTCGGATCAATCATCATCCTCATGATGATCCTACGGTCGAGAGCATTTTATGAGTCAATAATGAAAATTCATGTCTTAAATTTTCAACTCTTGAAAATATGAACTATCATTACCATTAACTCAAGGGATGTATCATAGACACTTTCAAATATACACTAGGGTAGAAAATAATCTATTTTATTATTTATAGTCAAAATTATAATTTTGCCCTTAGATGTGTATTACAAGTGTTAGCCAATTCTGGCTTCTAGGGCACACATATCTAACAGGGGAGGCTAAGGAGCTCATGCTCAGCAAGGTTTCTTAGAGGAAGGCATGGGATCCATGCGAGAAGCACTAAACTATATAGAGATAAAAAAGGAGAGAATTTGGAGAGAAGAAGAAAAACCTAAAAATGGTAATTGACTAGAGAAGAGGAGAGAAAGAGGATGAAGGTGTCTCCTTCCTTTCTCATGTCACTAAAGCAGCAGGGAATATATATATTTATTAGAGGACAGGAAGCTGTGCTTTTGGGAAAAGAACCATGATTGAGAATTGAGATTGCTAGTTTTTTTTGCCTTTGAAAATCTAACATGGCAAATAATGACCGGCTTGATCTATAGTTCAGCTAGTGGACCAGATCTATTTAATAATTTCTCATATTTTATTGCCAAATGCCTTCATGCCAAAATGCTGATGTTGCCCATACAACTTAGAAGCAAAAACAGACTAAACAAGTTTTGAATGGATTTTGAAGAGACTAAGCTGAAACATGTAACTAATGAAATAACCAGTATATATTATTTTGGTTGGTGGACCCATAAAATCAACTAGATTTTGATTGTGATCCCTGGTAAAACAATGATACTGTGATCAAGAGAATTATAGTGGAATTTCGAAGAAGGTATCTTAGAAAATGAATGCAGATGTTGGATTTGCCATTAAAGAACTACATATTTCTTGTTTTTGTGTTTGTGCTTTGTTTTATTATCTTGCTTTGCATCTCTTAGATTTACTTTGCATTTACTTATTGATACGGGGAAGAATCTTATCTCGGTTGATACCAACGAGTAGGGAGCTTCGGTTTAGCCCAACCCTGGTCCCAACCTACCTAAGATATTCTAAGCCAACCTTATCCACCTAACTTAAATCAAGAATTTGCAGCAATAGGTTGATGCTAACAAAATGGCCAAGACCCATTTTCGAAAGGAGCAAGAGAGCAGACACCATGGCACTACATGGGGGGCCTCATCTCGATGTTCCAAGGCCATCACATCTCGGCCAATTGAAAACCAAGCCTACCTATACTCATGTTGGGAAATAGTATCCTAAAGCCAATCATCTAGGTTATAGATGACTGAGCTCTTCATTATTAATTGTATATGAATTTTTTATTAATAAAAGTTATTTGATATTTTTCATCATAAGTTAGATATCTTCTATATTGAACTCATGTGTTATGATAAAAGTCCTTAGATCTACTTATAATATGATAAAAAAGGATTTATCATGTAGTTCTTAAATCATGTTCGCGACCAAATAATGCATCATTAAGAAGGATGATGATGTTTATCAAGTATGGATCATTGTGTGCCACATGAGTTGATTGTCCTCTTAACCAAGAAGTATGGAGACATTGATATAGCATACAAATAAGATATAGGAGTATATCATCACCGAATAATGACTCACCTGCTGAGTGCTCTACTATCAAAAGCAACTTACAATGGATGTGGGCATGAGTATCTCTCAAATTTGAAATCACCATAGTGACTTGCAAGTAACTTACTGTACTTTGGTATCAGACTATCTACATTTCTAATATAGTGACGAAAGGTTACTAGGTACAGTCAAGTACTTATAAAGTCTATGTATGAGTCAAGATGGGATTGACCCCTTAGGACTACTGAAGATAATGCATCATTGTATTTTAATTAAGTAAAGCTTTGGTCAAGATAATCCATGTAATGGATTTGAAAGATTGAAATATGATGTGGATGACTGATTTAGGGTTGATAGCAAATCCTAAGTCGTCTTGAGCTTAAGGTCAAAGGGATGAATCATGTGGTAATCGTACACTGAGATTTTTAAATATTATTTTGAAAATATTTGATCTATTCGGATATTGAAAATCATTGCTAGATGGTGACTTTGATTAGTATTAAAAGTAGTTCCTGTGTTACTGCTTAGTATTCGAACCTATGGAGCCACGTATTAAGTAATGCAACATAGGAAAGAGTTGACTTGTATTTTGATTATTTAATTTGGAGGTACTTGACTTAATTGAATTAATAGATTAGCTTAATTGAGAATTAAGTTAGAGGTCATACAGGATTAAATAGTCAACTATGTCTAGCTAGCACTGGACATGATGTGCAAGTTTAATTTCAGGGATGATTATGATCAAATCTTTGATCCAAAGGATTCATGAAAAAATAAACTCAAGTGCTAATTATTTTAGATTAGATTTGATTTAATTAAAATTGATTTAATTGAACTTAATCAGATTGGAAATCCAAATTAGACTTAAACCTGAACCCTAATCAGATTAGGATCAATAGTCTATTCAAAATTGATTCAAATATGTTTTGAATTGGATTCAAATCAAACCTAAAATGGATTAGATCCTTAGAGACCTAATACACTAGGACTCTCTCTCCTTACGTTCGACCAAGAGAAGGAGGGGGCATTGGTTTGTGTGCCCTCCCTCTTGTGTGTACGTGTGAGGAAGAGAGGGTGTCATTAGGTGGTGCCAATATTTCTTCATGAAGTATTCCCTCTTTAGATATGGTTAGAACTAAGAGTCCTAACCAAACTGGGTTTGATCTATACCTAGGGCGTCAACTATATAAAGGGGAGGAGTTTTGGCCACCAAAAATGATGAGAGCTTTTGTTTTGTATGACAAAGAGAGAGAGCCAGAGAAAGGGTGGGCGGCAAGAAGGAGAGGTTCGTCTTCTTTGCTTCAGGTGTGGAGAGTTCTTGATTCTTGTTCCTTAGCATGATGACATCTCAAGGAAGATCTAGAGAAGAGTTCTTTCAAATCTTGTTCTTTCCTTTAATCCTTTTAGAAGGTGTAATATCAAGTTCTTCATCTCTCTTCCTATGGTTCTTGGCATGCATGCGAAGTAAAGGGCCTGTGCTTTCAGGTCTTATGAGGCATCTGATTCAAGAAACCCCAATATCCACTATGCATTATAGGTATTTTAATATTTAATAATTTTGCTTTAAACATGAATCTATTCATTCGATCCTTGAAAATCTAGTTCTAAATCAGATCTTTTCCTTCAATTAGTGTCAGAGCCCCAGGGTTTTGATCATATGATGCATAGAATTGTTTTGTAGTATTTACATCTGAGTTGTAATCCTAAAATTTTATATTAGACATTAAAATTTGATTTAAACTTGTTGGTATGAATTTTCTAATTTGGTTTTAATCAGAAATTTCAAGAAACTGATTAATGGTTGAAATAGTTTGTTATAAGTAAGTTATAACAGAATTTTCTTATGCAAAATTATTGTTGGAGTAACAACCTGATTAAAATCTGTTTTAAATTAGTTTTAGCAGAATCTTTTGAAGATTGTTTTAGGTTGTTTGATAGCCTTAATCAAGATCTGAAACAAACCTATTTTGACAAAGATTCAGATATGATTTTAAGCAAAAATCTACACGATATAAAAATAGGTTTTAACCAGAATTTTTGTGCAAAATTTTTTGTATGTTCATATGAAATTTTGAATTAGAATTTCTATATATTTCCAGATCTGAATCCATCTTTTATATGCTGTATAATTGGAGGTTCAGATTTGAAGTAAATGTATGATGCCATATTCTAATAAGATTAGAAGTGATATGATCATGATTATGTGATGCATATGATGCAATAGATAGTGATCAAAAAGATGCTATGCTTTATATGATGCATATATGAAATATAGATCAGATTAATTTATGTTTAATTATTAAATCATGATCTAAAAATTAGTTTTATAGATATGAAACTATATTCATGCTTCACATCAAACCCTTGTAAAATAGTTTTACAAATTGAAACACACATTTCACATAATTTGGAATTAAAAGATCTAGATTTGAGACTCTAAGATCTAAGGCCATATTTCATAAATCTTGGGTTAATAGGTTAGCTCGAATTAAGTCCTAATAATTGGGTTAGATCTAGGGTTAGAAATCATATAAATAATAGACTGATTAGAACAATTGATCAAATCTAAATAAATAATTGATTATGACTAGGTTAATTCTTCTCTATAGATCAATTCAATAGTTATAGTTGATCAAGTCCATTATTTTAATTTACCAAATAGACTTGATTATGGCTCAGTGGTTGAGTTCGAATTATTAGGTTGATCGAATCTAAACTAATTAATCAGTTGATGTCTAAGGTAAGTTTGACAGTCTTGATCGGCGGTCTTTAATTGGGAGCTACTCATATAAATTGAGTATATGGTAAGTTAATAGTATATCCCTCCCACCAATTTTACTTATCTGATCAATATGGTAGATTATGTTTGACTAGATCATTTAGTAATTCTATATGACTCATGCCATTAAGAAAAATCAGTTTGACTAATTTAGGTGCCCTGGAACCAAATTTGTCATTAATCATTTTTTATGACTTTATGAAGTCAGTGAAAGAATTATTGATATTAGCTAACCTTTTTCTTAAAATAATAAATAATTAAATCTTCTAAATTATTATATCCATAAAATAAAAATATTGTGGAGATAACAAATTCATAGCCTCCCATTAAATTGGATGATAATAAGTCCATTAGTCTGATATTCATTAGAGGTCCAAAGGCCTGGTGCTTATCTGCTATTGGAATTATCATTCATAATATGATAATTCAGTTGTACCTCTCTGATAGGTAGTTAGGTTGGCAGACCAATGTCAGGCCTGATCATTCGTTAGTTAGATGCACTAAGTATGGTCATGTTAATGGTTGGACATAACTAAACCTTTCAGTGGAGGCCAAAGCCTACTAAAAAATAACTTAGGATAAAATAAAATAGTAGAAATTATTTAAAAAAATAATTGATTAAGAATCTATCCATAGATACACATGGATTGGCCAGTCAAAGTGGAACTTATGTGCAGTCTGTGTAAATTCTAGTACTTGCTAAGAAGTTATTGTAATTTCTCGAAATAGAGGTAGAGGCTATCAATTCATACAAAAATAGTGGAAGAACCTTTAGACTAATGTCTACGTCTTTAGGATTAAATGATTCATATACTAATTGGTCCTTATTTTTTCTTTCAGATATGGCCACTTCTTTGTCACTTTGATCACTATTGGATAGTGATAAATTGACAAGACCCAATTTTGATAACTGGTATCGAAAGTTGAAGATTGTCCTAAAGCATGAATGAATTTTATACATTCTGACAGATTTGGTACCTGAGGAGCTCGTACCGAACACTTATGGTACAGTTTGTGATAGTTATCAGAAGTGATAGAATGATCGGACCATGGTGCATTGCATATACGGGCGGTGACAAACGATGAGTTCAATCGCAAGTTTGAGGATGCTCAACCATAGGACATGCTTCAAGTGTTGAATATGTCCTTCAGCACTCTTAATGATGTTGAAAGGTACAGAACTGGTTATGCCATCTTCAATGCTAGGATAAAGGATGGGGCATTAGTCATTGATCATATATTGTATATGATCGAGATAATTGAACATCCAAGCAAACTCAGATTTTTCTTGCAAGAGTAGCTTAGAAAAGATGCAATTTTGAACTCACTATCTAAGTCTTACCTCCCTTTTCTTAGTCATTTTAGAATAACAAAACTTATAGTAAACTACCATGGTTTGCTGGGGTTGCTATAAACTTTTGAGAAGGATCACCAGCTTGAAAAGAAGTTGGTGAATGTAGTGGGAGGATCTTCTTTTAACCATCAACCCTTTAGAAAAGAAAACAAGAAGAAGAATAAAAAGAAAAATAAAAAAGTATAGCAGCATGCTGGGACTACTATGCCCACTCAGACCAAAAAGCCCAAGTCTAATCAGAGTTAGGTAGAATGCTTCTTCTGCAAAAAGCTAGGGCACTAAAAGAAAAATTATCCTCTATACATTGCCTTACTGGACCCGAATAGGCTGAAGAAGAAGAAGCAAACTGTTGCTTCATAAGATAATTATATGATAATATCTTGCAATTTTTCTATATGTGATACTACTACCTTGGTATTAGATATTGGAAACTTCTTTAATATTTGCAATTTGTTGCAGGGTTTATAGGTTAGTAAGAGATTTGAAGAAGGTGAGAGATTCTTTAATATTGGAGATGGAAGACTAGTTTCAGTTCTAGCATTATGGATTATCAAACTTGAATTTGAGTCTAATATCATTATTCTTAGTGATTGTCATTTTTGTCCATTTTACTACTAAATATTATTTCTGTAGGTCTTTTGGCCATGAATGGTTATGAGATTTTAATAAAAGAAAATTTATGTAATATGATTATGAATGTTATGAATGGATAAATGAACAATAATATTTATACTTATAGCTTATTAGTATAGTGTACACATCTAGCAAACGTCCTAGAATAGATGATGTCTCTGATATATATCTTTGGCATTATAGACTACATCATATTAATAAGAACAGGATAAACAAGATGACTCAAAAGAAAATTCTCAAAGTCGGTGATTGTGAATCACTACCAACCTATTAGTCTTATCTGCTTGGCAAAATGACTAGATCACCTTTTACTAAAAAAGGTGAATGAGCCAGTGAACTTCTAGATCTAGTATATACTAATATATATGGACCTATAACTATAAGTACTAGAGGTGGATATCACTACTTCATTATATTCACAGATGATCTATCGAGGTATGGATTTGTCTACTTGATGAAACATTAGTTTAAATCAATTAAAATATTCAAATAATTTTGTAATGAGGTAAAGAAATAATCTTAAAAGAGTATTAAAACTCTTCAATCTGATTAAGGGGATGATTATCTCTCCAGTGAGTTTTTGATATATTTAAAAGAGAATGAAATTTTCTTCCAATAGATTTCTCTTAGAACACCATAACATAATGGGATGTCAAAAAGGAGGAATCAAATCCTATTGGACATGGTTCATTTCATGATAGGCTTTGCCAATCTGTTGATCTTCTTTTGGAGATATGCGATCGATATAGCTTGCTATGTACTTAATAGGATTTCAAGTAAGTTTGTAACTAAAACATCATCTGAGATATGGATAGAGCGTAAGCCAGAACTCTCACACCTTATGATTTGGGGATGTCTGGCTTATATCAAATGTTTAATAGAAGACATACTTGGACCTCGGTCTGACAAATGTCAGTTTATAGGATATCCAAAATAAATCAAAGGATATTATTTCTACCTTGCTGATGAACGAAAGATATTCATTAGTTTTAAGACAATCCTTTTGGAAAGAGAGTTTTTTAGTGAAGAAACTAAAGTCTCTAAGGTTGAGCTTGATGAAGTTCGATAAGTAGAAGAACCGACATAAGTAATTGAACCTGAACCAAATTGGATTAGATCAAACCTAGAACCTAATGTACTAGCACCCTTAAGATAATCCGGTAGAGTACCGCATCAGTCGGATAGATACTATGATTTTTTTGGTCTGGGATGGAGACCCTATTGAGCTTAATGAGAACAAGGATCTGGTCATCTATATGATGCAATGTAGAGGTCTAACTCTGAAAGACTTGAAGCCATGAAATTTAAAATAGAGTCCATAAAGGTCAATAATGTATAGACATTAGTTGATCTACTTGAAGGAATAAAATTCATAGGATGTAAGTGGATTTTCAAAAGAAAAAAGAGCATAGATAAAAAGGTAGAGACCTATAAAGTCTGTTTGATTGCCAAGGGGTATTTTTAATGTCATGGTATTGTCTATGATGAGATATTTTCTTTTATGACAATGCTCAATTCCATTCAGATTATGCTTGCAATAGCCTTATATTTGGACTATGAACTCTATCAAATGAATGTGAAGATAGCTTTCTTGAATGAAGAGTTGGAAGAAGAGGTGTATATGATACAACCTATGGAGTTCACATCCATAGATGAGTTTAAAGTATGTAAGCTTCAAAGATTCATTTATAAATTGAAGCAGACATTTCAGAGTTGGAATATGCATTTTGATAAAATGATTAGAACGTATGGCTTTGATAAGAATGAAGAGGAACACTACATATACAAATAGGTGAATGGTTCAGTTGTCATATTTCTTATTTTGTATGTAGATGATATTCTCTTAATCAGAAATGACATCCCTGCATTACAAGAAATAGAAGTATGGCTATCATCATAGTTCTTCATGAAGGATCCAAAAGAAGCATTCTATATCCTAGGGATGAAGTTCTATAGAGATAGATCTAATAGGTTGCTTAGGTTGTCCCAATCAACTTATACAGATACTATGCTAAAATGGTTCAGCATAGAGAATTTCAAGAAAAGCTTTCTTTTAATAGGCCATAAAATTTTTCTCTCAAAGAAAGATTGTCCAACAACTCCTCAAGAGAGAAAGCATATGAGTAGAATTTCATATGCTTTGATAGTGGATTCTATAATATACGCCATGATATGTACGAGACCAGACACAGCATACTCACTAAGGATAGTGAGCAAATACAAGTTCGATCTAGGTGAGAACCATTGAATGGTTACGAAAATCATTCTTAAATATTTAAAAAATACTAAGGACCAATGGGTCATATATGGAGAATCTGACTTGAAACTTGTGAGATACACTGATTCTAATTTTCGGTCAGATCGTGATGATAGCAAGAGTATATCAGGATATATTTTTATCCTAAATGATGGAGTGGTCTGCTAGAAAAGTTTTAAGCAACACATTATAGTTGATTCAGTTTGTGAGATGGAGTATATTGCGACATCCGATTGAAGAAAAAATTCTAGGATTTCATGCATTGATTTTGAAACTTTTTCAAAATATAGCGAAGTAAAAGACATGAATTAATTAAATTAATTTAATAATACATTTAAAAACTCCTAGATCTAGTATCTTATGACATGATATTAGGCATGTAATAAATCTAAAAATAAATAACATGAAGGTATTGATCATATCAATACCTGATCTAGATCTAATCTAGAACAAAATAGAGATCAGATCTCTATACCTGATTAAGGATCGAAAACTCTGCTTGTTGTTTTCATGGTTGAGAATGTTGCTTAGAGTTGCATAGGTTGTTTAGCCTCTACAGGTTATCCACATGAGGTTTCGAGTCCGATAGAAGGTCCGATGAATGAAAATTTGTGCAGCATGCTAACACTTTGCAGATCTCTCCTTGATGGTTGATCTTGATTATTCTTCTTTTGATTTCTTAGACCTTCCAAGTTATGAAAAATCAAAATAGGATTTGGGAGAGAAAATCTTCCTTTCAAATCACTCAAAAATCTACAGAAGAGGGAGGAAGAAAACCCTAGTGAAGAACCCCTTCTTCTCTCTTTCTTTTCTCTCACTAGGACACACTAGAATTGTCTACTAAAGAAACCCCATGCCCTCTAATCATTGGCACCCAATAACTCACGCCCAAACACAATATCCCACCATGAAAAGCTTTTGAAAATTCCACATCAAGAGCCCTCATAAATAGGGAGATATGGAACTAGGTCAAATACCTAGCTAGGAAAGATTTCATTGTAAGAAAGTTTAGGGCACCAACATTTATGTGCCTCCTCCCTTTCCTTGGACATGGGATATCAAAAATTTTATGCATATTCCCTTCCTTTCATGTGCCAAAAATCAGATCAAATCTGATTATAGTTGGTGCCCACAATGGATAGAGTTTTGGAATTGTCAAACTCTATCAAATAGAGTCCTAGGTCAAAATGACTTACTTGTTTTGACCTAGTCCAAGACTAATTTTCAAACTAGAAAGAAGAGGGATAGGGGGGATGTGCATGGCCTTCTCTGGGCATGAGCAATAGCACACAAAATATAAAGAAGTGTGGGCGTGGGCATGGGGAGAGTTGGCATAATGAAGAAAGAGAGTCCCAGTCCAACTAGATTCTGTAGTTTTTTATTGGTCAAATTAATTTTTATACCTAATTAAATTAAGATTGGTGCAACCTAATTAAGGATGATCCTAGTCCAACTAGGAGCCCATTTAAATTAGATTAAATCAAATTTAATTTTGATTTAAATTCTAATCTAGTTAGAAATTAAGTGCACACAAGTTTTAATTGAATAGAAAATTGATCTCTCTTGTAATTGGTTTATCCCACAAATCAATTAGACTTGCGCTAATCAAGTCTAAATCAAATCTAATTGAATCTCATTCAATTAGACTCAATCTCAGCCCTTATGCTCAATCAAATGGAGCCAATTAGCAATTCGATTGCTAATTAATCCTTCTTCAATAATTGTACTAGACCAAATATCAATCGTATTGACTGTTTGATCCTAAAATGATTTATAATTATTGATTAACTATCCAATCAGATCGAAACTTCTAATGTATATGACTCCATAGGTTCGAACCTAAGTTGGTAGCATAGGAATAAATTTTTATACCAATCAAAATGACCATCTAGCAATGGTACCCAATGTCTGGATAGGTCGAATGTATGTAAAGCTATATTTTAGAACCTATTCGAATATGGTTACTATATAATTCATCCCTTTGACTTATATGTTTAGGATGATTCAAAGTTAAACTATCAATTTTGAAATAGTGCATTCATAATATATTTCAAAACAATTAGTCTTGTGACTCCTTACAAGGACTACCCTGGCAAAAATTTTATTAAATTAAAAATATAATTCAATACAGCTCCTGAAACTAGGAGTGGTCAATCTTATCTTAACTCACACACCAACTTAATAAATACTTGACTGTGCCCAAAAATCTTCCATCATTGAATTACAAATTTAGGTAGTCTAGTGCTAAAGCACAATGAGTTGCATGCAAGTCATTATGGTGATCTCAGATCTGAGGGACATTTATACCCATATCCCTTTAGAGCAAATCTTGACAATAGAATGCTCCAGAGTTGGTCACATTCAGTGATGATTAACTTCGATATCTCACCTACATGCTATACCAGTGTTAATACACTTAAGAGGATAACCAACCAATATGGCACACAATGACCTACCCTTGATAAACATTATTGTCCAGGATAACAACGTATCATTTGATCGTGAACATATTTAAGGACTAAATAATAAATCCTTTCTTTATCGAATCTAAATAGTTCTAGGAACTTCATCACAACACAAGAGTTCAAAAGAAGATATACACTTATGATAAAAAGACCAAAATAAATCTTTTATTAATGATAAATCATATAAAATTATAAAGTTAGCTCAACCATCAATAAATTGATGATTGACTTTGGGACATATTTACTAATAATTTCTACTTATCCTAAAGCCACTCAGTATAGTATCTTATACCCATCTTGGATTTGTGATTATCGAACTCGTTTACCACAAGGGCTTTAGTGAATGGATCAGTCAGGTTTTCCTTTCCATCGATCTTCTGAAGGTTGAAATCATCTCGATCTATAATCTTCTAAATAAGATGGTAGCAGTAAAGAATATGCTTCATCCATGGATGTGCTTTCGATTTCTTCATTTGAGCAATGGTTCCACTATTGTTGCAGTAGAGTATGATTGGACCATCAAGAAAGGATGCCACTCCAAGCTCAGTGATGAGTTTTCTTAGCTACATAGCTTTTTTCGTAGCATCGAATGTCGTGATGTACTCCACCTTGCAAATTGAGTCAGCCATAATGTGTTGCTTAAAATTTTTCTAGCAGAGACCTCCACCATTTAAAGTAAATAAATACATAAACTGACATACTTTTGCTATCATCTTAGTCAGATTGAAAATTAGAGTCTATAAACCTCACAAGTTTTAAATCTGATTCACCATAAACTAACTATTGGTCCTTAGTATTTCTCAAATACTTAAAGATGATTTTTATAACTTTTTAATGGTTCTTCTCTAGATCAAATTAGTATCTACCTACTACTCCTAATGAGTATGCCATATCTGGTCTCGTATATGTCATGGAGTACATGATAGAACCCATTGCTAAGGCATATGATATTCTATTCATACACTATCTCTCTATAGGAGTTATCAGATAATCCTTCTTAGAGAGAGATTCCATGGTCTATCGATAGATAGCCTTTCTTGACATTCTCCATATTGAACCACTTTAGCACAGTATCTATATACATAGACTGAGATAACCTAAGCATCCTCTTAGATCTATCCTTATAGATCTTCATCCCTAGGATGTAGGATTGTCTTCCAAGTTCTTCATAGAGAACTAAGATGGTAGCCATACTTTTATTTCCTGTAATGCAGGGATATCATTCCCAATTAAGAGAAAGTTATTCATAAATAATACAAAAAATACCACTACTGAATCATTGGCCCATTTGTATATGCAGGGCTCTTCTTTATTCTTAATGAAGTCATATATTTTGATCATATTATTAAAATGCATGTTCTAACTCTGATATGCCTACTTCAATCTATAAATAGATCTCTGAAGCTTGCACACCTTGAACTCATTGTGGATGTAAATTCTTCAAGTTGTATCATATACACTTCTTCATCCAGCTCTTCATTTAGAAAAGCTATTTTGATATCCATCTGTCAGATTTTATAGTCCAGATGGATAGCTATCGCAAGCATAATTCAAATGAATTTGAGCATTGCCATAGAAAAAATATCTCATGATAGTCAATACCATAATATTGACGATACCTCTTGGCAACCAGATGGGCTTTATAGATTTATATCTTTCTATATATGCCCATTTTCTTCTTGAAGATCTACTTACACGTAAGAGTTTAACCCCTTCAGGTGGATTAACTAATATCCATATATTATTGACCTTCATTAATCCTATTTTGGATTTCATGACTTCAAGCCATTTCTCAGAATCGAATCTCTGCATTGCATCCATGTAGGTGATTGGATCCTCATCGTTCTCATCGAGTTCAATAGGATTAACGTCCCAAACCATAGTATCTATCTGGCTGACATGATACTTTACCAAATCGTCTTCAAGGTATAGGTGCATTATACTTCAGATTTGATCTAATCAAATCTAGTTCAGGTTCAACTAAATATGTTAATTTTTCTACCTGTCGAACCTCCTCAAGTTCATTCTTAGAAGTAACAGTTCCTTCACCAAGAAACTCTTTTTCTAAATGGATTATCTTAAGGCTAACAAACATCTTTTATTCATCAGCAAAGTAGAAATAATATCCTTTCACTACTATAGAATAGGGCTATGATTGTAGTTCACAGCCACTATCGTAGCCCAAAAAATCACTACCATAGCCTACGACATTGGTTTGATAATTGTTGCCATTATAGCCATCACCATAGGTCTATGGTAGCGATTTTTATAGCAATTCTTTGAATTATTGCCATAAAGAGCACATGGCAGTGGTTCTTTGAACCACTGCCATAGAGTTTCTATAGCAGCGGTTACAGAACCACTACCATAGCTTTTATGGCAGCAATTAGGAAACCGCTATTGTAGACCTATTATATTGGTTAGCATGTGATTTATGATAGTGGTTGGCATGCCTACGGTAGCAGTTTTGCAACCGCTACCATAGATTTTGAATAATAAAAAAATATAATTTTTTTACCTAATAAATGTAATTCAATATATAACATAAGAAAATATTATAAATATAATAATATTTTTAAAATACTCAAATTTTATTATTGAATAAAATTTATTATAATATTTAAAAAAAAATCAAAAGCCTCCTAAATCTACATCTAAGTTATCATCATCGGAAGAAGCTGGAGCTGGAGGGGTTGGAGCTGGAATGCCGACCAACATATCCTCAAGGTCCATGAAGTTAGCTCTAGAATAGGTGCTGAGCCTCATCACCATAGCGGTCATGAGGCCTTGTAGCTGAGCAGTCTGCTTCCTAGCCTAAGCAGCCTACTCTTTAGCCTGATCTGCCTACATCTTAGTCTGAGCTGCCTATGCCAACGCCTCCTCAAGCTGCTCCTAACTGATGACACTAGAAGCATGTGAAGATATTCTCGTGTCAGATTAGTAGCTCATCGGCATATGTCCAAGTGTACATCGAATCCTCTCAAAGTGCTCAGGTCTAAAGACTTGAGATAGATTGTCATGGGGGCTAGAGGTGTCTAGGCCCTCGCTAGTGAGCACGTCTAGCTACTCCTATAATTAAAAATTTAAATAAAATATCATAAAAAATACTATAATACTAATCATACTAATATATATATTACTTATAAAAATTCTCTCGATCGCAGCATTCATCTGAAGGAAAATCCTGATTTCCCGGTCCAGGTTCGTCCAGATCTGATTAGATCAAGAGATATATTTCAAAAATTTTCTCTTGATCTCAATAAGATCTTGATATGTTTTAGATCTGATTCTTATTATTTTAATAAATAAAATAAAACAAGATAAATTAAATCAAATTCAATTTACCTGATTTGGGTAATCCTATTACCCTGTAGATGATCCTGATTGCAGCGGAAGGTTCTGGATCTTAGCCACGCAAGCGCCTGGCCTCTACCGGTATCCACTCGGGTTGGATCTGGAGATCCTCTTCTTCTCTATCACACCTCCAAAAATTAGATCTGGATCTGATCTGGAGGATCTTCAAAACTCTTTTGAAGATCTGCAGTCGTCCTTTTGCAGCAGCGCAGCCTTCTTGCTTTTGATCGCCTTTCCTTGATCTGAATCGCACCAAACTAAGTCCAAAACACCTTTTGGATGTGGAGAGCAAGAGGAGAAGAGACTATGGCATGGAGAAGGAGGGGAGAGGCAGCCTTGGGGCGTATCTAATAGCATTGGAATTAGGGTTGGGCGCAGGGTCTTATTTATAGACCTCTTGTGATCCAACTCCTCTTCCTCTCAACCAATCACAACCCTTTGTGAAATCAGATCTAAATCTGATTGGTTGGAATAGAGACCCCTGGATTCCTCCTTAGAGGGCGCCTAAGACCAGTCAAACTGGATTCTTAGTAGAACTCTGATTGGAATCCAAAAGGGAGGTGGAGTCCTTGTCCAACAAGGACTCCTAGGCGCCTCCTACTTGGGCTCACGCCACCCTTGGCGTGCGCCCTTCTCCTTGCCAGGTTCTGGCAGGGGGACAGGCCCCCACCAGCTCTCCAATAGGTGCATGACATGTGGTCAAAAGTCAAAGGGTGAATGGTCAATGTTTGACCAGTCAAAGGTAGACTTTTGACCAAAGTCAAAGAACAAGAAATGGCAGGTGACCAAAAATGGCAGGTAATGTCTTACAAATAAGACAACCTATTCTGACTTGGACAACCTCCAGTCAGACCATATGAAGGCCTCTGATTGAGTACAAACTCCTTTGGCTCAGTCAGGACAACTTATTTATGATAGTAAAAGAAGAACGTTAGGTTCAATCGAGTGCTAGCACGATTTCCTTGAACCTAATTGAATCTCATTCAGATCAATTGAACTAGATCAGTTCAATTGATGATCACCAGATTCAAACCCTTGTTTGTGTGACCCAGTTAGGTTCAGTTCTGTATGGTAATGGGATATGTCATGATCTCTATCATAGACATCAT
>QRFJ01003721.1:0-44434 GCA_006176705.1 Cocos nucifera | reverse complement strand
TGAAGGAAAATCCTGATTTTTCGGTCCAGGTTCGTTCAGATCTGATTCAGATCAAGAGATATATTTCAAAAATTTTTCTCTTGATCTCAATCAGATCTTGATATGTTTCAGATCTGATTCTTATTATTTTAATAAATAAAATAAAATAAGATAAATTAAATCAAATTTAATTTACCTGATTTGGGTAATCCTATTACCCTGTAGATGATCCTGATTGCAGCGGAAGGTTCTGGATCTTAGCCACGCAAGCGCCTGGCCTCTACCGGTATCCACTCGGGTTGGATCTGGAGATCCTCTTCTTCTCTATCACACCTCCAAAAATCAGATCTGGATCTGATCTGGAGGATCTTCAAAACTCTTTTGAAGATCTGCAGTCGTCCTTTTGCAGCAGCGCAGCCTTCTTGCTTTTGATCGCCTTTCCTTGATCTGAATCGCACCAACCTAAGTCCAAAACTCCTTTTGGACGTGGAGAGCAAGGGGAGAAGAGACTATGGCATGGAGAAGGAGGGGAGAGGCAGCCTTGGGGCGTGGGGTTTCTCAATTGAATTGCATTAGAATTAGGAGTTGGGCGCAGGGTCTTATTTATAGACCTAAGCTTGTGATCCAACTCCTCTTCCTCTCAACCAATCACAACCCTTTGTGAAATCAGATCTAAATCTGATTGGTTGGAATAGAGACCCCTGGATTCCTCCTTAGAGGGTGCCTAAGACCAGTCAAAGTTGGATTCTTAGTAGAACTCTAATTGGAATCCAAAAAGGAGGATGGAGTCCTTGTCCAACAAGGACTCCTAGGCGCCTCCAACTTGGGCTCACGCCACCCTGGGTGGCGTGCGCCCTTCTCCTTGCCAGGTTCTGGCAGGGGGACAGGCCCCCACCAGCTCTCCAATAGGTGCATGACATGTGGTCAAAAGTCAAAGTGTCAATGGTCAACGTTTGACCAGTCAAAGGTAGACTTTTGACCAAAGTCAAAGAACAAGAAATGGCAGGTGACCAAAAATGGCAGGTAATGTCTTACAAATAAGACAACCTTTTCTGACTTGGACAACCTCCAGTCAGACCATATGAAGGCCTCTGATTGAGCACAAACTCCTTTGGCTCAGTCAGGACAACTTATTTATGATAGTAAAAGAAGAACGTTAGGTTCAATCGAGTGCTAGCACGATTTCCTTGAACCTAATTGAATCTCATTCAGATCAATTGAACTAGATCAGTTCAATTGATGATCACCAGATTCAAACCCTTGTTTGTGTGACCCAGTTAGGTTCAGTTCTGTATGGTAATGGGATATGTCATGATCTCTATCATCGACATCATCGAAACTCCTTTCGATGGATCAGAACTCTTCTGATTCGAACAGCTAGAATGATCGATCATCTAAATCATTCTAATTGCTCCCAAAATCCACCAGTGACACCTAGCAGTATATGGTGGCAACCCATCAGAGCTGAATGCGAACCTCTTGGTGCAGCTACCTGTGTGATTAAGTTCTTCTATCTTGAGCCCCGATCAGATTAGGGTTAAGGTGAACTCGTCAAACCCTAGTCTCTGTCATATGATGTAATCATTCGATTCGAGTCCAATGTGAAAATCTAAATAGAAACTCTTTCTATTATTTCACTCTGCCATGGCCATGGGACTTCTGGACTTGATTCTCATGATCATCATAGGGCTGCTCCTCTACCACCGAGGTAGATAGATTCCATCTTGATGCAATCCAGTTCCTACAATGAACATGCTATAGCCAACATACACCTCAGGGTTCCATATGGCTAGGAGACCGAGTAATGGTGTAGTCAAACTATAACACCCTCAAGGTGAACTGCCGATGCATCTCAGGTCAAAGAACCAGACACACTACTGCAGCATCGAGTCAGTCATTGACGAGAAGGTAGACTTCCCTAATGACTACTCGAGGTGGTCACGCTCAGTGCCCTCGTTCTCTAACGAGTACCTGTACTCTCGCTCCGGTGTCTCCACACCGTAGACTCAAGACTCATCTACTAAAGAGAAGCGATTGTACACCAACCTTCCGGATCAATCACCATCCTCGTGATGATCCTATGGTCGGGAGCATGTTTATGAGTTAATAATGATTATTCATGTCTTAAATTTTCAACTCTTGAAAATATGAATTATCATTACCATTAACTCAAAGGATGTATCACAGACACTAAATACACATATGTGATAGAAAATAACCCATTTTATTGATTATAGTCAAAATTATAATTTTGCCCCTAGAAGTGTATTACAAGTGTCAGCCAATTCTGGCTTCTAGGGCACATATATCTAACAATCTCCCACTTGTCCTAAAGCCAATTGGCTACAAGTCTAAGTCCCATCTTCTCAAGGTGGGCTTCGATCTTCTGCTGGCCCAACGGCTTTGTAAGTGGGTCTGCCACATTATCTGTGGAGTTGACTCTCTTGACCTCGACGTAACCCTTCTCGAGGTAATCGCGGATGAGGTGGTATCGCCGCTCAATGTGCTTGGATTTCTGGTGAGACCTCGGCTCCTTAGCAAGGGCTATGGCGCCATTGTTGTCGCAGTATAGAGGAATGGCATCTGATGGCATTACTCCAATTTCTGCAGCAAACTTCTTGTACCAGAATGCTTCCTTCGCAGCCTCTGATGCAGCGATATATTCTGCTTCCATGGTGGAATCTGCTATCACCGTTTGCTTGGAACTCTTCCAGCTGACAGCACCACCATTGCACACAAACAGACTCCCAGATGTCGACTTTCGATCATCTATATCGGACATGAAATCCGAGTCTGTGTATCCCTGGACTTGGAGTTCTCCATTACCAAAGACCAACATCATATCCTTAGTTCTTCTCAAGTACTTAAGGATACATTTCACAGAAGTCCAGTGTTCTTCACCTGGATTTGACTGATATCTGCTTGTGACACTCACAGCATGGGCTATATCAGGTCGTGTACATAGCATGGCATACATGAGGCTCCCTATTGCAGAAGCATAAGGGATCTTGCTCATGCGTTCTATTTCCTCAGGTGTGCTGGGGCACATCTTCTTGGAAAGATGAATACCATGTCTGAAGGGTATTAATCCCCTCTTAGAGTTTTCCATACTAAACCTCTTTAGTACTTTCTCTATGTACATCTTCTGTGAAAGTCCTAGCATCCTATTCGGTCTATCCCTATAGACCTTAATTCCTAGAATAAAGGATGCTTCACCTAGGTCTTTCATGGAGAATTCCTTGGACAACCACATCATTTTGACTGATGTCAACATGGGAATATCATTCCCAATAAGGAGGATGTCATCCACGTACAATACGAGGAAGACAACAGCGCTCCCACTGACCCTTTTGAAAACACATGGTTCCTCTTCATTTTTGATGAAACCAAACTTTTTGATCACATCACTGAAACGAGTGTTCCAGCTCCGAGATGCTTGCTTAAGTCCATATATGGACCTTTGCAGCTTGCAAACCTTGTGATCAGTATCACTGGATGTGAAACCTAGCGGCTGTTCCATATAGATATCTTCCTCAAGATATCCATTTAAGAATGCCGTTTTCACGTCCATTTGCCATATTTCATAATCGAAATAGGCTGCAACAGCAAGCAATGTGCGGATGGATTTTAGCATAGCCACTGGGGAAAAGGTATCCTGATAGTCAATGCCTTCGCGTTGACTATAACCTTTTGCCACTAGTCTAGCCTTGAATGTCTCCACATTCCCATCTGCACCAATCTTTCTCTTGAAGATCCATTTACACCCAATAGGTACTATACCTTCTGGTGGATCTACCAAGGTCCAGACTTGGTTTGAGTGCATCGAGTCAATTTCTGACTGCATTGCCTCTAGCCATTTCTCGGAGTCGATATCTGATATCGCCTCGTTGTAGGTTTTGGGATCATCACCATGAGCACCATTACCTACGAGGAACATTTTCCTCTACTTCCTCTGAAATAATACCTAAGTATCTTTCAGGGGGATGGGAAAACTCTTTCCGATCTACGAGGTGGAGGAGGTAGTGTTCTTATTGGCTCAACCTGATTTGGTTCCAACTTGGTCCTTAGCTCGTTCTACTTGTGAGACTTTCTCATCAAGCTTAATCTGCTTTCCAATGCCGCTATCTTGAATAAACTATTTTTCAAGAAAGATGGCATGTCGACTCACAATCACATTGTGGTCTTCTGGAATGTAGAAATAGTATCCTAATGACTCTTTAGGATATCCTATGAATCGAGCTCTAAAGGACCTAAACTCTAACTTGTCCGCTTGTTGTCTTTTGACATGAGCCGGACAACCCCAAATTCTGAGATGACTCAGACTTGGTTTCTTACCGTGCCATATCTCATACGGTGTGGTAGGAACGGTTTTAGAGGGAACCCTATTCAGTAGATAGATTGAAGTTAACAATGAGTGTCCCCAAAGAAAATCAGGGAGGTCTGTGAAGCTCATCATGGATCGAACCATATCCAATAGAGTCCGATTTCTCCATTCTGAAACCCCGTTGAGTTGAGGTGTTCCTGGTGGAGTCCATTGAGAGACTATGCCATTTTCCTTGAGATAGTCTAGGAATTCCCGGCTAAGGTATTCACCTCCTCGATCTGATCGAAGAACCTTAATGGGTTTTTCAGTTTGTTTTTCTACTTCATGTCTGAATTCTTTGAACTTTTCAAAAGCTTCAGACTTGTGTCTCATAAGATACACATACCCATACCTAGACAGATCATCGGTAAAGGTAATGAAGTAGACAAAATTGCCTCTAGCCGGCACATCAAATGGGCCGCACACATCAGTATGTACTAGGGCAAGGAGATCTGTGGCCCTCTCCCCATGTCCAACAAAAGGGAGTTTAGTCATTTTGCCTTGAAGACAAGATTCACAAGTTGGATATGACTCGGAAAGTCAATGGACTCAATAGCCCATTTTTCTCCAATTTGTTGATCCTATCTTCTGCTATATGACCTAATCTCAGGTGCCATAGATATCTGTCGTTTGGACTATCCCTAGGTCGTTTGGCATTCACGTTTTGCTCGATAGTTTAGAACAGGTACATCAATATGTAGCTGATAAAGACCATTAATAAGGAAACCATTTGCAATTTTATTTCTTTCATAAAGAATGTTACAATGGTCCTTAAAGAAGGTGATCACATAACCTTCTTGTGCTAAGCATGAAACAGAAATCAAATTCCTGCTAGCTGCAGGCACATAATAACAGTCTTTCAAAACTAAGTCTAAACCAGATGGTAATCGAAGAGGGTATGTTCCCACGGCTACTGCAGCAACTCTTGCTCCATTACCGATGCGTAGGATCATGTCTCCATCCCTCAGCCTCCTGCTATCCTCAAGACCCTGCATAGAAGTGCACAGAGATGAGCACTAGAACCAGAGTCAAGCACCCAACTGGATGCAGAAGAAACCGTAAGGTTAGACTCAATAACGAGCATACCTCCAGAAGGACCTTCCTTCTTGTTCTTCAGGGTGGCCAGGTAAGTAGGGCAGTTCCGCTTCCAATGGCCGTCGCTGTTGCAATGGAAACACTTTCCTTTGCCATCGGCCTTTTTCTTCGGATTCTGCCTTCTTCTTCTTTGATCCTTCCACCTTTTGCTTTTTCACAGACTTCTTTTTCTTTCCATAAGACTTTCTTTTGGAAGAAGTCCGTTCCATAGCAAGAACTGAGCCTTTAGAACCTTTCATAGAAAGCTCAGCGGTAACCAGCATATTCATTAATTCGGCCAAGGAATTTTGAAGTTTATGCATGTGGTAATTCATGATGAATTGCCCATATGCATCAGTCAAGGATTGCAGAATAATATCGTTCTGCAGGATCCAAGTCCAACTTCACACCGAGCTTCTCAAGCTCTTCCATGTCCTTGATCATTGTCAGACAGTGATCTTGGACTGACTGCCCATCACGCATCTTAGCCTTAAAAAGTCATTTTCGTGACTTGATATTTGGCTGCGCGACTCTGTTCACCAAACATCTCCTGCAGGTGAGCCAACATTTGGCGAGCAGTCCCGATATCTTCATGTTGGCGCTGGAGCTCATCAGACATCGAGCCCAACATGTAATATCTGGCCTTATTATCTTCGTCAATCCATTTTTCCAGAGACGCTCTCTGTTCAACAGATGGACGGGCTGGTAAGGTGGGAGGGTCCTGGTCCAAAACATGGGTTAACTTCTCAGAACCCAAAATAATTTTGTAGTTCCTGAGCCAATCTTTATAATTGGGTCCAGTCAGTCTATGTGTGTCCAGGATACGTGCCAATGGGTTGGACGCAGACATTTTCCTGTAGAGAGTCAAAGATTCTAGTTAGATACTGTAATTTTGACTTGACCAATTTATTTAGGGAATTTTATTTTTAAACAAATTAGCTCCCACTATTTTCTCGGATCCCTACACTCCCTCTGTAGAGATGCGAAAATCTCCACGATTAATGATTTCTAGTGGGTGGTGCGGTCTCACCAACTGACTCATCACCTCACCTAACAGTTATTGGTGATGGGTTAGCCAATGAGTGAACAACTCTTGTTCAATGATTCTCTAATCATGGTGCACCCAAACTTGGTCTCTAATTCATGAATCTCACCGTATCCGGAAATATTGATCCACTCCTTAGTTAAGTCAGACCCACCATTTGCATAGACTGGGTTCCTAATTGAGTCTCTCACCGTATCCAAAATATTGAGCCCAACTCATCCTCCAGCCCATAGCATCCAATGCCTAATAGACATGGTTGCATCTTCCCGGTGCAACTGAGCCACTGTATCCAGCCGAGAACAATCAACCCCGGGAAGGGCCCGCACATCTACAATGGTGGAAGACCTCAGACTTAATCTTTTCTTAGGGAGAATTGATTCAGGTCTCATTAAACTAGACTTGGCTTAGTCATAACAATTATGACTAACCTAGTGGCATGGGTTAGCTCGGATTATTGACCACCTCAGATCAGAACTGTGTCAACAGATATGGCCAGGTAAGTGAGACCGGTGGAAGGAATATGCCATTAACTCGTACAAGAACGCATTCAGGTCGAGTAGCTTCCAATTAAAAACCAGTCGGTCGTCTGTGCCAAACTTACCTTAGACACCAAATTGTTGAGTCAGAACCAATTGGGTTAGCCTACAATCCAGACTCTAACCTCTGAGCCTAATTAGGTCTTGCTTGATCGTGACTCGATCTTGACCCAGACTTAATCCTATTAGGCTGGTCAATTTAAGCATTGTTGATCCCATCTAACCAACTCTTGATTCGGTTTGATCAACCGCTTAGACCTAATTGAGCTACCCAAGCCCGAACCCAGTATTATGAATATGTCTTAGATCTAAAATTCTCAATTTTAGACCTAATTAATATTCCATAAACTTAATTCTTAATTAAGTAGGGTTCATAAACAAAATATGCACAATAAATCCTAGGGTTTCAGGATCTAGGGTTTTGCAGAAAGTAAGTTTTGGGTTTCTGATTAAGGACGAACACGCAGCACCCCTACACATCATAAGAACACCCCATCGAATGGAAAGAGAGGGCCTTTAAACCCTTCTTCGTTCTTATGATCGGACGGCCAAGAGGAACGCCTTAATCAGGAACATTCAATACTACAAAACAATATCAGATCTATATCATATATCTCATATATAAAGTAGATCTAATCATGGCATATTTTGCATACATCTCATGTATCATAATCATGCATGTTTTCAGATCTAAATTATCTCATAATAATCTAAAAAATTAGATTTAAATTGATCTAATCAAAATAAATTCTAATCTAGATAATTATGTAGAACTATTCTACAACTAGTCTAGACATGCATCAATCATATCTCATATGATATTTCAAAAATTAAATAATTTTTATTTGCTATTTTTTAGATGTTATTATAACACTTATAATATCAAAAAAAAAATAAATAAATAAAAAGATCTAAAATATGATTTAATCAGATTAAATCAAAAACATGCAAGACTATTCTATAGAACTATTCTATTTTAGAACTAGTCATGCATATTTCTAATCTTAGATCCAAATCATTTAATTTTAATTTTTTCTGATTTTCAGATCTGATCACATCTCATGTGACATCTAAAATCATTTATTTTCTAATTAAAATAAATTTAAAATTAGATCTAAACAACTTTTAGAACCTTGGCTCTGATACCAGTTGAAGGGAAATCCTGATTTTTTTCGGATCCAGGTTCGTTCAGATCTGATCAGATCAAGAGATATATTTCAAAAATTTTTCTCTTGATCCAATCAGATCTTGATATGTTTTAGATCTGATTCTTATTATTTTAATAAATAAAATTAAAAAAGATAAATTAAATCAAATTTAATTTACCTGATCTGGGTAATCCTATTACCCTGTTGATGATCCTGTTTGCAGCGGAAGGTTCTGGATCTTAGCCACGCAAGCGCCTGGCCTCTACCGGTATCCACTCAGGTTGGATCTGGAGATCCTCTTCTTCTCTATCACACCTCCAAAAATTAGATCTGGATCTGATCTGGAGGATCTTCAAAACTCTTTTGAAGATGAGCAGTCGTCCTTTTGCAGCAGCGCAGCCTTCTTAGCTTTTGATCGCCTTTCTTTGATCTGAATCGCAGCAACCTAAGGTCCAAAACTCCTTTTGGACGTGGAGAGCAAGGGGAGAAAGAGACTATGGCATGGAGAAGGAGGGGAGAGGCAGCCTTGGGGCATGGGGTTTCTCAATTGAATTGCTTATTAATCTGAGTTGGGCGCAGGGTCTTATTTATAGACTAAGCTGTGATCCAACTCCTCTTCTTCCCAACCAATCACAACCCTTTGTGAAATCAGATCTAAATCTGATTGGTGGGAATAGAGATCCCCTGGATTCCTCCTTAGAGGGTGCCTAAGACCAGTCAAAGTTGGTTCTTAGGAAGAACTCTAATTGGAATCCAAAAAGGAGATGGAGTCCTTGTCCAACAAGGACTCCTAGGCGCCTCCAACTTGGGCACACGCCTAGGGTGGCGTGCGCCCTTCTCCTTGCCAGGTTCTGGCTGGGGGATAGGCCCCCACCAGCTCTCCAATAGGTGCATGACATGTGGTCAAAAGTCAAAGTGTCAACGGTCAACGTTTGACCAGTCAAAGATAGACTTTTGACCAAAGTCAAAGAACAAGAAATAGCAGGTGACCAAAAATGGCAGGTAATATCTTACAAATAAGACAACCTTTTTTGACTTGGACAACCTCCTGTCAGACCACATGAAGGCCTCTGTTTGAGCACAAACTCCTTTGGCTCAGACAGGACAACTTATTTATGATAGCAAAAGAAGAACGTTAGGTTCAATCGAGTGCTAGTACGATTTTCTTGAACCTAATGGCATTCACATTTTGCTCGATATTGAAAATAGAAACATCAATATGTAACCGATAGAGACCATTTATAAGAAAACTACTTGCAATTTTATTTCTTTCATAAAGAATATTACAATGGTCCTTAAGAAAACTAATTACATAGCCTTTTTATGCTAAACATGAAATAGAAATCAAATTCTTACTTGCTGTAGGCACATAAAAATAGTCTTTAAGAACTAAATATAATCCTAATGAAAATCGTAGAGGGTAGGTTCCATGGCTACTGCAACAACTCTTGCTTCATTTTCGATGCATAGGATCATCTCACCATCCCTCAGTCTCCTGCTATCCTCAAGACCCTGCATAGAAGTACATAAGTGAGCACTAGAATCAGAGTCAAGCACCCAACTGAATGTAGAAGAAACCATAAGGTTAGATTCTATAACAAACATACCTCCAAAAGGATCTGCCTTCTTCTTGTTCTTTAGGCTGGCTAGGTACAAGGGATAGTTCCACTTCTAATGATTGTCTGTATTGTAATGAAAATACTTTTTTTTGTCAGTGATCTTCTTCTTCGGCTCTGCCTTCTACTTCTTCCCACCATCCACCTTCTGCTTCTTTATGGACTTCTTCTTCTTTCCAAAAGACTTTCTCTTAGAAGAAGTCCACTCTACAGCAAGTATTGAGCTTTTAAAATCTTTCATAAAAAGTTCAACAGTAACCGGCATATTCATAAGTTCTATCAGAGTATTCTATAGTTTATGCATATGATAGTTCTGATGAACTGTCCATACGCATCAGTCAAGTATTATAGAATTATATCAATCTACAAACTCTTATCCAACTTGATACCGAGCTTTTCAAGCTCTTCTAAGTCCTTGATCATCATCAGACAATGATCTTGGATCGACTATCCATAATGCATTTAAGCCTTAAAAAGTCTTCTAATGAATTAATATTTGGCTGCGCGACTATGTTCACCAAACAACTCTTGCAAATGAGCCAATATTTGGAGGCTAGTCTTAATGTCTTCATGTTGGTACTAGAGCTCATCAGACATCGAGCCCAACATATAATACCTGACTTTATCATCATCCATCCACTTCTCTAGAGATGCTCTCTGATCAGTGGATGGACGGGCTGGTAAAGTGGGAGGATCCTGTTCCAACACATGAGTCAACTTCTTGGAATCAAAAAATAATTTTAAAATTTTAGAGCCAATCTTTGAAGTTGGATCCAGTCAGTCTATGGGTATTCAAGATACGGGCTAGTGGGTTGGACTTAGACATTTTTCTATAGAGAGTCAAAATTTCTAGTTAGATTTTGTAATTAAACTTAATCAATTTATTTAGAAATTTTATTTTTAAATAAATTAGGCTCTCATTATTTTCTCAGATCCCTAGACTCCTTGAGCAGAGATGCAAAAATCTTCATGATCAATTGATTTCTAGTGGGTGGTGTGGTCCCATCGACTGGCTCACCATCTTACCTAATAGTTATTGGTGATGGATCAACTGATGAGTGGACAACTCTTATCCAATGATTCTCTAATCATGGTGCACCTAATCCTTGTCTCTAATAAATGAATCTCACCGTGTCTGGAATATTGATCCACTCCTTAGTTAAGTCAGACCAACACGAATTAGATTTTTGATTGGATCCCTCACTGTATCTAGAATATTGAGCCCAACCCATCCTCCAACCTGTAGCATCCAATGCTTAATAGATGTGGTTGCATCTTCTTGATGCAACTGAGCCATTATTACCAATCGAGAATAATCAACCCTGGGAAGGGCCCGCACATTTACAACGGTGGAAGACCAATTGACTTAATCTTTTCTTAGGAGGATTCAATTTAGGTCTCTTAGACTTGACTCAATCATAACGGCTATGACAAGCCTAGTGGCATGGGTTAGCTCGAACTGTTAGGCACCTCAAATTAGAACTGGGTTGACACAAATGGCTAGGTAAGTGAGACCGATGGAAGAAATATGCCATTAACTCGATAAGAATGCATTCAGGTCGAGTAGCTTCCAATTAAAAATCAATCGATCATATCTGCCAAACTTATCTTAGACACCAAATTATCAAACCAAAACTAATCAGATTAGCCTACAATCCAGGCTTGAATAATGGAGCCAAATTAGGTCTTAATTGGATCGATCACATGTGGCTATGAGTCGATCTTGACCCAAACTTACAACTGTTAGGCTGGTCAATTCTAAGCACTCTTGATCCCACCTAACCAACTCTTAATTTGATTTGATCAACTGCTAAATCTAATTGAGCTACCCAAGTCTGAACCCAAATTTATGAAAATATCTTAGATCTAAAAATTCTTAATTTTAGATCTAATTAGTTTCATAATCTTAATTCTTAATTAAGTTTGGATTTATAAATAAAAAATATGTATCAAAATTCTAAGATTTCAGGATCTAGGGTTTTGTAGAAAATAAATTCTGATTTTTGATTAAGGACGAACGCGCAGCATCCCTACACGCCATAAGAACACCTTATCGAATAGATGAAGAGGGCCCTTAAACCCTACTTTGTTCTTATGATCGGATGGCCAAGGAGAATGCCTTAATCAGAAATATAATTGAAACTACAAAACTTGTTAGATCTAGATCATATATCATATATATAATTAGTGATCTAACTAATACATGCTTTGCATACGTCTCATGTATCATCACTAAATTAAACATGCATATTTTTTAGATCTAAAATATCATATATAATATTTAAGAAATAGATTTAAATTTGATCATATCAAAATAAAACTATTCTTGATAATTTGTGGAACTATTCTACAACTAGTCTAAACATACATCTTTTCATATCACATATGAATAAATCAAAAATTAAAAATTTTATTTTCTATTTTTTATATCTAATTACAATAATTATAATATCAAAAAAATAAAAATTAAATAGATCTAAAATTATATTTAATCAAATTAACAACATGATTATACTAGACTACACATAGAACTATTCTATTCCCAGTCTAGTCATGCATCTCATACATATTAGATCTAAATGATTTAATTTTAATTTTTAAATTTTAGATCTAATCACATCTGATATGACATCTAAAACTTTTTAATATTAGATAAAAAATAAAAATAAAATTAGATCTAAAATTGATCTGAAGAACTGTAACCTAGCTCTGATACTAGTTGAAGGATAAACCTATTTTCCCAGCACTGGATCGATCAGATTTGATTGGATCTGAAGAAATATTTTAATTTTTTTTTTAAATTCTAATTAAATTTGAGATTTTTTAAATCTAATCATAGAGATTTGATATTAAAAGTTAAAAATAAAATTAAATCTAATTTAATTTTAAGTACCTGATTTGATAATCCAATTATCCTACGATGATCGTGTTGATTCCTGAGGTTCTAGAAGGAGCCACGCATGCGCTGGGCCTCTACCAGTATCTACTCAGGTAGGATTTGAACATCTTCTCCTCATGAATCTCTCTTCCATAAATCAGATCTGGATCTGATTTGAAAAGCCATCAAAATGACTTCTAAGGGCAGCCTATTCGTCTCACGAACACCATCGTGAAGATGCTGAATCTTATGCCAAAAACCTTGGACCTTCAACTCAGATTTATGCCTAACCTTTTAGAAATATAGAAGAGAGGGAGAGAGAAGATAGAGGAGGTGTGGATATTAGAGTAAAGGCTCCTTTGGGTATGGAAAAAATAAATTACATTGAGGCAATTTTGTGAGAAGAGTTCTTATACAAGACATAGAGCCATAAAGAGTCCCTTTTTGATAAAAAAACCTTATTAATTTGACCATTGGGACTCTTAGACCTGATCTCTAGGAAAAACCCTAGATTCCATTTGATTTTGATGCCAAAAATCCATCTGGAAGGTGGCGGCATGAAAGGATAAGGAAGAGTCCATGTGCGTCTAGGACTCTTCCCTTAAGAGTTTGATCCAAATCAAACTCTATCAAAACCTAGTCTAGGCACCTCCAAAAATCACAAAATTTTGCACACCCAAAGAATTACTCGTGCCCTATCACATATCTAAAAATTAAAGCAAAAAAATTTCTAAAATTCTCTGATCATGTGATCCTCAATTCTCTCAATTGGGTCAACTATTGATCCTAGTCCTATTGTACTAGGAATGAATTTAATTTTCATAATTAATCCGATCTGGACTTATTCCAATGAGATAAAAATAAACTCATTCAAGATATAGGAATGAGTCAAATCAAATTTGACTTGGTTGCAACGAATCAGAAAGATTATAGAAGGAGAAAGTTAGGGTCAATCGTGTGCTAACACGATAACCTTGAATCTGATTGGATCTAATCCAAATCAATCAAACTAGGTTAGCTCAATTGATGACATTTAGACCCAAACCCTTATTTGTGTGACCCAATTAGGTTCAGTTTCGTATGGTAATGCAACATGTCATGATCTCCATCATCGACTTTATCGAAATACCTTTCGATGGACCAAAACTTTTCTGATTCATACAATTAGAATAATCGATCATCAAAATCATTCTAATTGCTCCCAAAATTTACCAGTGGCACCTAGCAGTATATGGTGGCAACCCATTAGAACTAAAAGTGAACCTCTCAATGTTGCTACCTGTGTGATTGGGTTCTTCTATCTTGAGCTCCGATAGGATTAGGGTTAGGATGAACTCGTCAAACCCAATATCCGTTATATGAATTAATCATTTGATTTGAGTCCTATGTGAAATTCTTATAGAAACTCTTTCTATCATCTTTACTCTACCATGGCCATAGGCTTATGGACTCGATTCTCATGATCATCACAGAGCTACTCCTCATCTACCGAGGTAGATAGATCCCTTATTGGTGCAATCCAATTTCTACAATGAACGTATTATAGCCAAAATACACCTCAGGATTCCGAAGGACTAGGAGACCAAGTTATGGTGTAGTCAAACTACAACATCCTTAAGGTGAATTGCTAATCCACCTCAAATCAAAGAACCAGACACACTACTACAACATCGAGCCAGTCATCGATGAGAAGGTAACTTGCTTATGAATGCTCGAGGTGGTCAGGCTTAGTATCCTCATTCTCTAATGAGTACCTATACTCTCACTCCAATGTCTCCACACCATAGACTCAAGACTCATCTACTCAAAGAAAGTGATTATACACTAACCTTCTGGATCAATCACCATCCTCGTGATGATCCTACGGTCAGAAGTAGTTTATGAGTTAATTATGAAAATTCATGTCTTAAATTTTTAACTCTTTGAAATATGAATTATCATTACCATTATCTCAATGGATGTATCACATACACTTTAAATATATACTATGATAGAAAATAATTTTTTTATTAATTTATAATCAAAATTATAAAATTGCCCTTAGAAATGTATTATAAGTGTTAGCCAATCTAGCTTTTAGGGCACACATTTAACATGTGTATGAGGTTGACTTAGAGTTAAACTATCAAATCTGAAAGATACATCCAAATTATGTCTCAAAGCAATTAGCCCTGTGAATCATCACTAGGACTATCCTGGCTAAGGATTTGCTAAATTGAAATATAATTAAGTACAACTCCTAAACCAGAGTGGTTAATTCCATCTTGACTCTCACACCAACTCTTCAAGTACTTGACTGTGCCCAAAAACCTTCCATCATTGAATTAGAAATTTAGGTAGTCCAGCATTAAAGCATAGTGAGCTGCTTGAAAGTCACAGTGGTGATCTCAAGTCGAAAGGATACTTATACCCATATTCTTATCAGAGCAAATCTTAACAGTAGAAAAGCTCCAGAGTTAGTCACATTCAGTGCAAATGTACCCCTACATCTCATCTGCATGCCATACTAGTATCTATACACTCTTTGGTTAAGAGGACAATCAATTCATATGGCACACAATGACCTACACTCGATGAATGTTGTTGTCCTTGGTAACAACGTATCATTTGATTACAAATAGGTTTAAAGATTAAACAACAAATCATTCTTTATCGATTCTAAATAGTCTTAAGAACATCACCATAATGTAGGAGTTCATTAGAAGATGTAAGGTTTTGTGATGATAAAATACTAGAATAAATTTTATTTATTAATAACTTATATATAAGTATAAGAAATAATACAACTTTCAATAGACTGATAATTGACTTTGGGACCCTATTTCCAACATGGAGATCATATCTCTATACTTGATCATGGGTCGAGAATTTTGCTTGTTATTTTTATGGTCGAGAATGTTGCTTAAAGCCACACAGGTCATCCAGTCTCTATAGGTTGTCCACATAAGGCTTCAAGTCTGATCAAAGGTCTGATAAATGAAAATCTGCATAGCATGCTAGCACTTCGCAGATCCCTTCTTGATGGTTAATTTTGATTATTCTGCTTTTGATTTCTTGGACCTTCCAAGTTATGAAGAAGTAGAGGAGGATTTGGGAGAGAAGATCTTCCTTTCAAATCACTCAAAGATCTATGGAAGAGGGAGGAAGAAATTTTAGAGAAAAATCTCCATTTCTCTCTTTCTTTTCTCTTACCAAGACATCCTAGAATTGTATCCTAAAGAAACCCCACACCCTCTAATCATTGGTACCTAATAACTCACACCCAAACACAATATCCCACGGTGAAAAGCTTCTGAAAATACCAAGAGCCCTCATAAATAGGGAGATATGGAAGAGTCCTAGTCTAGGTCAAATACCTAGCTAGGAAAGATTCCATTGTAAGAAAGTTTGGGGTGCCAACATTTGTCTGCGTCCTCCCTTTCCTTGGGCATGGGATATCAGAAATGTTACACATATTCCTTTTCTTTCATGCATCAAAAATCAGATCAAATCTGATTATAGTTGGCACATGTTGAAAAATATGTCCCAAAGCTAATCGTTAGCCTATTGATGGTTGAGCTCATTTTAAAAATATAAATAATTTATAATAAATAAAATATTTATTCTAGCAATTTTTATTATAAATGTATGTTTTTTAATGAACTCCTGCATTGTGATGAAGTCCTTAGGACTATTTAGATTCGATAAAAAGAGGATTTATCATTTAGTCCTTAACATTATTCATGACCAAATGATATATTGTTACCTAGGATGACAATATTTATCGAGTGTAGGATGTTGTGTGCCATGTAGGTTGGTTGTTTTCTTAACCAAAGAGTACGAAAATACTAGTATGGCATACAAGTGAGATGTGGAGATACATTATCAATGAATATGATCAACTTTGCAGCATTTTGCTGTCAAGAATTGCTTTGATGGAATATAGCACTACAAGAATTTGAGTCCTCTACGATATTTAAAAATTGAAACATCATGAAAACATAAATATTTTGGTGACGTTATGAAAACATCACTGATGAGATGATCTTTTACGATGTTTGGCCAAACAACGTAGATTGTAACATTTTTGCAGAATGTTTTAAATTAAAATGACATATTTGGCCTCAAAAAAAATTTTCTACTAATTTTTCCTACCCATATATGTATTTTATCCTTAATTTTATTTTTTTAATGTTAAAACTCTATTTTGGAAAAGAAAACCCCATCCCCAAAACAAAAATCCCAATCAACCCCACCATCAAAAGAAAAAAAACCCTAACCCCCAGAAAAACTCTGTTCGACCACACCATCGGTGTTGTTCATCTCCTCTCATGGACCACCGACCATATGTCTCCTCTCATCCACACGATGGATGGATGCCGCCGATGTGCCCATCTTCCCATCTACCACGTTCCCCCAGCTACCACCATTGGTTTGGTCATCACTGCTTGCATGCGCACACCGCTGCCATCTTGCATCATTCCCGAAGAAGAAGACCGCCATGCTACCCCCTCCGGATCTTGGTCATCTTGTGCGCAAGCACCATCGGACCACCCATGGAAATCACCTTTACACGCTTGATCATCAGAACCCTTCTTCGCCCATTACTGTCTCCATCGCCGATAAGGCTCCCTTCCTCAATCCTTTTTTTTTCTTTTTTTTTATTCGACAAATGGAGAGGAGTGGGGCGAGGGTGGCAGGGGTGAGGGTTGGTGGTGATGGGCATGGACTTGTGGGGTGGGGTGGAGAGGCACCGCAGGGGGTGGGGGGTGCGAGTAGAGTGCCGTTAACTGAGTGGATGGTGGTGGAGTGGCTTCGCAGATGATAGGTGCATGGGGTTTTAACCTATTGGGTACATAGATTCTATCAAAACTTATGGTACATATTTTTGAATAATATTTCATTTTGGTCTATGTTTTAATAAGACTGGCTCTTTAGAGAACTATTAAAAATAACATGTCTTTTAAAATATAAAACTAGGAATCAGCATTGACTGCATAAGAAATGTAGTGGGGCTTGGTGTTAGAAAAACATAGTCACTATGGCTCATCCCTTCTTCCTCCACTACTATCAGTTTTGCATTCTGTAGACATCTATGATTGAATATAGTGGTACATTATTATAATTGTAATCCTACCATCTGCATGGTTTCATTAATTAGTTTTTGAGACTGTAAGTGATGAGGCTGAAGTTTGGTACTTGATAAGCTTTTTCTATTTTTTTAATAAGCATTTTCTTTTGTCTTAGAAAAAATTGCTAAATTGTCATAAGTTGGCATAAGGGTTACCTATATTTTTAAAGCTAATGTGGTGATGATTGTCTATGTAATCACCACATCCTTCATATAAGTGAATCTTTATGGTTATTATATTAGGATGCTCTAGTTTCTTAGGAAGAAGAGCAGTCAGGTTAAAAATTTCAACTGGGATTTTATTTTACAACTTCACATTGAGGTTATTGAAATCTTAACCAATCCAGATTTGGAAGTAAATTTTTTTCATGAAAAAGAAGAAAATTTTTAAGATGATCCATATTGGGGACTTATATTAATGAGATTATGAGAGTAAATAAAGAAATACCAATCAAGTATATCTTAAGGCCCTAGCCACTTTCTAGATGTTCGTGCTTCTATGTTAAAGGCATGACTGTCAAGTCTGGTCTGGAGGTGTCATTTAGGTGAAATAGTTTATACTTCATCATTCTTGGACTCATTGATGGTCGTAATAAGATTTTTGCAATGGCCCAAATATTGCTTTTGCTCCTTAAAAGCAGCCATGTAGAAGATAAATTAAAAACTAGGGTGGTCTAGCCTTCGAGAAGCTAAAGGGTAGAATGGAAATAGGAAAGTAAAATAGAAAGTAGGTAAAGATTGAGGTGAAATGGTGATCTTCATTGCAAGTGTTTCTGGATGATAGAAGAATGTCTTTATATGTTGATACAGAAGATTTTTGTAACCATGGTCATCAAAGCAGTCAACCACTATATTAGAGTTCTTCTATAACCAAAGATAAAGTCATCATGAACTTTAACATTTTCCAGTGGATAGCCACTATTGGTCTCCCATGAAGAAAAAGTAGTGGGCCTTTGGAAGAGTTGCCATGAGCTAGGTTCATTGGTCAAAGAAGAAAAAAATTTGAAACTAAATGAATACAAAAAGAAAATTAAAACTTGAATAAAATAAAAAAATGAAGAACAAATATTCAGTCTATTGGGTCTTTGGGATCTTTTCATTATATTATTTTTAGAATTAAATATGTTGACTAAGTTCCAAATTAATCTTTTGTCCATAACATCTGTTGTGGTCACTGCAAGTGAGGGTAAGTGACCACTCTCTTACCTTCCTATTTATAAAGGCACCATTATGGAGGAGGTGAAAAGGAAAGGAAGGTGAGCGCACCACATTATTAGGGGGAAGGAATAAGGCCTTGGTTTTTATGTCTTTTAAACAGAACAAGTAAACCATGTCTAAGTGCTTCCTTTTTTTCTTTTTATAGTTTGTTTAATCCATCTTTAACCTTTTCTATCCTGTTTAACCCATCATTGGATTTCAAATTGGTTTTTTTGCAGTCATTCCATTCAATAAAAGACAGGTGGTTTTAACCTTCTTTTCAATCAAAATAATGAAATTTTCTTCCAAATTTTTGTTCAATGGTACTATTATTTCTTTACCCTTTTTTTCCTTTGTTATTTCTTTTGTAAAGACGTGATTTAAATTGTATATTTTTTGAAGTTTATTTACATTTTAATGTTATGTATTTGTATAAAATATGGAAAGCATTGGATGAATTGTGTTAAGTTCTCTCGCGAATACATAGATGGGGTCAAATCATTTATGACTTTTATGGCTCAAATAAAGGGCAAAGGTTGTGAAGTTCGGTGTCCTTATTCACATTGCTTGAATATTTATACAGAGTCTCAAGAGAATGTCTTCAATCATCTATTGAGATTTGGCATGGATCAATCATACACTTGATGGATATTTCATGACGAACAGGCAAGATTTTAATTCTTCGATAATCAAGATAGATTTTCATTTGTAGATACAAAAAGTGATGAGTTAGGCAATGACTCAAATGAGGATGATGATGATGATGGGATAAGATGAAGGAACCAGATCTACAATTTCATAAGTAGATCATGAAACTTTTTCAAGATCTTGCAGTGAAAGTGTTAAATAAATCTAAAATTTATTTAAATAATCATGAAAAAACCTCGATCTCAGATCTATTATATGATTAAGGTATGATATCAAATCAAAAATTAAAATCAAATAAGAAAGTAAAAGGTTGATCAAATCAACCTAGATCTATACTACATCAAATGCAGGTATGAAGTTAATAGATCAGATCTATTACCTGAGCAAGTTTAGACGTTCTAACTTGTTGATCTGGGCTTGAGGATGAAGTCATGAGCCGCACACACATCCAGCCTCTAGGAGTCATCCACACGAGCCTACGATCTCTGATCTGAAGTTCGATGCAGAAAATTAGCACGGCATGCTAGTACTATGCTGATCCTTTTTCGACGATCCATCCGATGCTTTCTTCTTCAAAATTTGGACTGTCCAAAATATAAGAAGAAAGATGAGAGTTTGCTGATCTGAGACTCTCTCAAAAAAACTCAAAAGAAAGGAGGAGAGATTGAAAATAAAATAGCCCTAGAAGAAAATCCTCTTCTTCTTCTCTTTTCTCTCACCTAGACACCTAGATTGGTGCCTAAGGAACCCCCATGCCCAAGGACCCTCTTCCTCTGATTTTTGCACACCCCAAATCTCTCCCAAAGATCTATATTTCATGAAAAAATTAAAATAAAATTTATCCAATAAATAGGAAAAAAGAAGAGTCCAAGTTAGGTTAAATTTTTAGACAAGGAATATCCAAACATGGGAAGTTGTTGGGGCGCCCTACTCTTTGGAACCTCCTCCATAATTTTTGGCATGGACTAGAAAGGAAGGGTACATAAAAAAAGAGACTATTTTTGTGGAATAAGAGAATAATTAATTTAAAAAGAGGGTGGCACTCAAGGAAAGATGTTTTGGTCAACAAGGATTCTATCTCATAGAATCCTAAGCAAAACCAATTCCTCCTTTGACTTGGTCTTCCACCTAACTTCCAAATATGACTTGGAGGGAGAGAGGGGGCATGGAAATAAAAAAGAAAGAGATTTTCTATGAAAAATGCCTAGAAAATAGGTATGGAGGGCGTTGGGACCAAGGTGGCGCAAGGAGATAGGGAGTCCTAGTGTGACTAGGACTCCTATTTTGACTTGATCAGAAAAGATCTTTTAACCAAATAAAATCAAGATTAAAATAACCTAATTAAATAAAATCCTAATCTATTTAAGGACTTAATTAAATTAGATTAAATTAATTTTAATTCTAATTTATTTTTTAATCAAATTAAAAAATTGGGTTAATCCAAGTCCTAGTTAGACAAGGACTAGTTCCTCCTTGCACTTGGCTTTTCCAATAAGCGAATTAAACTTGATCCAATCGAGCCCAAAATAAACTTAATTAAATCATATTTAATTAGACTTAATCTTAGCCTATTGGCTTAATCAAATTAAGTTAATTAGTAATCCAATTGCTAATCGATCCTTCTACAACACTTACACTAGGTTAAACACCAATCGTATTGATTGTTTAACCCTAGAATGATTCTTAATCATTGATCAAGCATCCGATCAGATCATAAGCTCTAATGTGTGTGACCTCATAGGTTCGAACATAAGTTGATAGCATAGAAATAAATTTTTGTATCAATTGAAGTGACCATCTAGCAATGATATCCGACGGTCGGATAAGTCAAAGGTGTAGAACACCATCCTTAAAATCCATGTGGATATAGTTTCCATATAATTCATCCCCTTGACCATAATGCTCATAGGACACATCAGAGTTCAACTGTCAACTCTGATTAGGTTGTCCATATTATATTTCAAAATACCTAATCCATCTGATGGATTTTCCTGACCAAGATTTTGCTATATTGAGATACAGTGATACATTCTTCTCCAACTCTTGGAGTGGTCAATTCCATCTTGATCACACTCCAACTTCGTATGTCCTTAACTGTGCCCAGAAGCTTTTCGTTGTTGTATTAGAAATTCAGTTAGTCTAGTCCCAAAGTATAGTGAGTTGCTTGCAAGTCACTGAGATGATCTTAGGTCTAAGGAATACTTATACCTATATCCCATCAGAGATATTCTTGACAGCAGAATGCTCTGAAGTTGGTCACGTTCAATGATGATGTACCCATACATCTCACCTGTATGTCATACCAGTGTCTCCACATACCTTGGTTAAGAGGACAACCAACCTATATAGCATATAGCGACTTATGCTCGATAGATGCTGTCATCTTAATTAATAGCCTATCATTTGGTCGTGAATAAATTTAAGGACTAATCGATAAATCCTCTCTTTATCGAAACTAAATAGTCCTAAGGACTTCATCACAATAATAGAGTTCATTAGAAGATGTAAACTTATGATGAAAAAAGATGCCAAAATATTTTTTATTAATTAATAAATTAATTACAATATCTCAATCGTCAACAAGCTGACGATTGACTTTGGGACATAATTTTCAACAACTCCCACTTGTCCTAAAGACACTCGGCATAGTATCTAATACCCATCTTCGACTTATGGTTGTCGAACTCCTTGATTGCCAGGGCTTTAGTGAAGGGGTCGGCTAGGTTCTCCTTTCCGTCGATCTTTTGAAGGTCGACGTCACCATGATCCATGATCTTACAGACCAAATGAAAGTGGCATAGAATTTGCTTTATTCGTTGGTGTGCCTTCGGTTCCTTTGCTTGTCTATGGTGCTAATGCTGTCGCAATAGAGCAAGACTGGACCATCAATGGAGGGTGCTACTCCAAGCTTGATAATGAACTTCCTCAGCCATAGCTTTTTTTACTGCATTTGATGCTGCCATGTACTCTGCTTCGCAAATAGAGTCAGCCACTGTATGCTGCTTGAAACTTTTTCAGCAGATGGCTCCATCATTTAGAGTAAAGATATACCCCGATATACTTTTACTGTCATCATGATCAGATTGAAAGCTGAAGTCTATAAATCCCATAAGCTTTGGATCTAATTCACCATAAATCAACCATTGGTCCTTAGTTTTTCTTACATACTTAAGGATGGTTTTAACCACCTTCCAATGATTTTCTCCAAGGTCAAACTTGTATCTACTCACTACTCCTAGTGAGTATGCCACGTCTGATCTCGTACATGTCATTGTATACATAATAGACTCCACTGTCGAAGCATATGAAATTCTACTCATACGCTCTCTCTCTTCAGGAGTTGTCGGATAATCCTTCTTAGAAAGAGAAATTTCTTGATCTATCGAAAGATAACTCTTTTGAAATTTTCCATGCCGAACCTTTTCAGTATAGTTTTTATGTACATAGATTGGAATATACCAAGCATCCTTTTAGATCTATCCCTATAGATCATCCCTAGGATGTAGGATGCTTCACCCAAGTCCTTCATGGAGAACTATAATGACAACCAGACTTTTATTTCTTGTAGTATGGGGATGTCATTCTTAATTAAGAGAATATCGTCTACGTACAAGATAAGGAATACCACTATTGGACCATTTGCCCATTTGTAACTGCAGGGTTCTTCTCCATTCTTAATGAAGCCATACGATTTGATCACTTTATCAAAGTGCATGTTCCAACTCTAAGATGCCTACTTTGATCCATAAATAGATCTCGAAGCTTACACACCTTGGACTTATCTATGGATGTGAACCCTTTAGGTTGTATCATATACATCTCTTCGATCAGCTCTTCATTTAGAAAAGCTGTCTTCACATCCATCTACCAAATCTCATAGTCCAGATGGGCAGCAATGGCAATCATGATCCAGATTGACTTGAGCATTGCCATAGGAGAGAACGCCTTGTCATAGTCAATACCATAATGTTGACGATACTCCTGGCAACCAGATGGGCTTTATAGGTCTCCACCTTTTCGTCTGCACCCCTCTTCCTTTTGAAGACCCATTTACACCGATGGGTTTAACCCCTTCATGTGGGTCAACTAATATCCATACATCATTGACTTTCACGAAATTCATTTTGGATCTCATGGCTTCTAGCTATTTCTCAGAGTTGGATCTCTGCATCGCATCCATATAAGTGATTGGATCCTCATCATTCTTATCGAGTTTGATGGGATCACCATCCTGGACCAAAAATCCATAGTATCTATCCAAATGGCATGGTACTCTATCAAATCGCCTTAATGGTGCGGGTTCACTAGGCTTCGAATCTAATCTGATGAAATCTGACTTAGGTTCAATATTCTATGTCGAACTTTCTACCTATTGAACTTCATCAAGTTCGACCTTAGAGGCAATAGTTCCTTCATCAAGAAACTTCTTTTCCAAAAGGATTGCCCTAAGGCTGACGAATACCTTTTGTTCATCAGAATGGTAGAAATAGTATCCTTTGATCTCTTTTGGGTATCCTATGAATGTATACTTGTCAGACCTAGGTCCAAGTTTGTCTGTAACTAAGCATTTGAGATAAGCTGGGCATCCCCAAATCCTAAGATATGAAAGTGCTGGCTTATGCCCTGTCCATATCTCATATGAGGTTTTAACTACAGACTTACTTGGAATCCTATTTAATAGATAACAAGCCAATTCGAGTGCATATCGCCAAAAGGATATCGGTAAGCTAACAAATTCCATCATGGATCGAACCATGTCTGATAGAGTTCGATTCCTTCTTTCAGACATACCATTATACTGTGGTATTCCAGGAGGAGTCTATTGAGAGAGAATTCTATTCTCTCCTAGATATGTGAGAAACTCACCAGAAAGGTATTCTCCTCCTTGGTCAGATTGAAGAGTTTTAATACTCTTTTCAATTTGTTTTTCTACTTCACTTCGGAAATGTTTGAACATTTCAAAAGAATCCGACTTATGTTTCATCAGATAGACATATCCATATTTGGATAGATCATCTGTGAAAGTGATGAAGTAGACATATCCACCTTTGGCACTTGTGCTCATTGGTTTGCATACATCAGTATGTACTAGACCTAAGAGCTCATTGGCTCTCTCACCTTTTTCAGTGAAAAATGACTTGGTCATTTTACTAAGAAGATAGGACTCACAGATTGAAAGTGATTTACAATCATTAACTTCGAGGATTCCCTCCTAAGTCAATCTATTTTTCCTGTTCTTATTTATATGACCTAGCCTATAGTGCCATAAGTAGATATCTGATACACTATCTAATCTAGGGTGCTTGCTAGTAGAATAGACTACATTAACAAGTTGTGATAACATATATACACTATTGTTCAATTATCCACAAAAAGCAGTAATACCATTCATAGTGACATTACAAACTCATTTTTTTATTGAAATTTTATAATTATTCATAACCAAAAGGTCTATGGAAATGATATTTAAAATGAAACTAGGATAGAAATGACAATCACTAAGAACAACGGTCTGAGATTCAAATATAAATTTCAAAATTCCTAAAGCTTGAACTAGAACTGGTCTTCCATCTCTAACGTTCAAGAATCTCTCATCTTGCTCGAATCTTCTACTGACCTGCAACCCTTGCAATGAATTGAAAATATGGTAAGGGCTACCGATATCTAATATCCAATCAGTAATATCACAAATAGAGAAATTATAAGGAGTTATCATATAAATACCTTGCCTAGCAATGGCTTGCTTCTTTCTCGACCTATTCGGATCCAGGGAGGCAATGTATTGAGGATAGTTCATCTTTCAGTGCCCTCGCTTCTTGCAAAATAAGCATTCAGCTTGACTCTTATCAGGTTTGGTCTTTGGGGCTTGAGCGTACACAGGTGTCCTAGCATGAACATGCACCTTCTTGGCTTCCTTCTTCTTGTTCTTCTACTCTTTCCTAAAGGATCAAGAATGAGAAGATGAACCTCCCACTTAGTTCACTGACTCTTTATGGAGCTGGTGATCCTTCTCAAAGTTCTAAAGTAACCCTAGTAAGCCTTGGTAGTTTACTTCAGATTTTATCATTCTATAATAAGTAAGAAAAGGGAGATAGGACTTTGGTAGCGAGTTCAGTATTGCATCTTTCCCAAGTTGTTCATGCAAGGAAAAGTCGAGTTTGCTTAAGTGCTCTATCAGCTCGATCATATACAGTACATGATCAGTGATATAGGCTCCATCCCACATTCTAGCATTGAAGATGATGCAACTAGTCTTATGCCTCTCAACGTCATCGGGTGTGCCAAAAGAATCCTCCAACACTTAGAGCATTTTGATAGGAACGCGATGTTGTCGTTAAGACATCGTATTTATCAGTTTAATCCAACTTTTTAAAATCATTAAAATTGCGTAGATAATAGTGAGTCGGGTCGAATCCATAGGGAAGGTAGTGTTTTTAGATTTGAAATCTTTAATTTTTTTGAGAAGAAAAAGAAAATGATTTGAATTTTGAAATAAAAATTGAAGTCGAAAGATTGAAAATAAAAATTAAAAGGTGCAGAAATTTAAATTTGGTACTAAGATCTACTAATTAGATCTTAGCATCTACTTGCAATAAAGAAAATAATAATTAAAGTATGAAAATTAAATTATAATAAAAATTAAAAGTAAGAAATTAAAATATAAAAATAAAATTTTTATTAATTAAAATTTTAGAATTTAAATACATAAAATTTAAAAAAAAAGATAATAAAATAAAATAGCCTGATCTCTGATCTTGGATCGGCATTGGCAGAAAGATGGTGTAGAAGCTCGGCTCTTCTTCTCGGCACCCGTTGCTTCGAAGCAGCCTTTAACCCATAGCCTGGCTTCACCCTATACCAAAACTTCACCTTGATCAGAGATATTAATTTTTGATGGCCTAGGGTCCTTTTTATAGAGCTAGGAGGGCTGGATATTTTTTCTAAAGGCAATATGGGACTAATACACTTTGTAATCATCAAAATTTGAATAAAATTTGAATCAAAATAGCTCTGATATGACTCTGATAAATCTGATAAAATCCAGCCATTCAATAGGAATCCAACGGTCCAAAAATCATCAAAATCGGATGCAGATCAGCTCAGATCGGGTTCGGATTAAATTCTGGCCGTTGGATCGCGCTTGATCGAGGAAATCTGGCCGCAAATCGTGCTTCGGGAGTCTTGATCACCACCGACAGCATTCTGGACCGTCGGATCTTCATCACTTGGTTTTCTGGCCGTTGGATCGCGCCAGATCGCTTAATAGAATTTGAATCAAGCCTGGAAATCACCACCGCCGTCCGATCATGACCGCAATCAACCGCAGCCGTCCGATCGCGCAATTACTATTCCCATGGACCGGATGGACCGGCCGCACCGCACACCGCAGCCAATCAGCGCTTCTGTCGCCGAGTGAAATGACCAGATTGCCCTGTGAGCCGCGATAAATTTCTGTAGACCCTTTAAGGGTCTAGGTCCGCCACGTGGCAATCTCTGATTCGCCGGATTTTGCTGAGCTGGCGGTCCACGTCTGGATCGTGGACCGGCTGATGGCTTCAATGGCTGAGTCGGCTTGATGGCTTGGCTTGGCTTGGTGGCTCGGCTTACGGAGCCGGCTGAGCCATTTTCTTTTTTTTATTTAATTTTTATTTATTTTATATCTTTCAAAATTCATATCTTTTCCATTTTAGCTCCGTTTTACTTGAAATTTATTTCATTGTGATCAAAAAAATGAGCTCTTTCTATTGATAATAAAATTTTATTTTTTAATTTTTATTAATTTTTATTATTTTTTAATTAATTTTTTAATTAATAAAAATATGAATTTTTTAAAAATTATATATAAATTAATTATTAATTCTTAAAAATTAATATAAATTAATTAATAAATTAATACTTTTATTGATGAATTTATTATACTTATCACACCCCCCAACTTAAGCTTTGCTCGTCCTCGAGTAAAGAAAGAATTTAGTTTTAAATACCTTTTAACTTTAGAGTTTCGAATTTTACCTAAGCAATTTTCAAAATGGCCATTGATATTCAGTAGAGCTTAAATGAGATATATCATTGGGGTATTAATACTTATCAATAGAAAAATTAAGTAAAGAACATTAAATTTTTTAGAACTTTTTCTAAATTATTCCACTTTTATCTCTGATTTGTCTAAACTTTCATATAGGCAGGTGTATTGCTACTTCCATCCTTCATTTATTAATTTTTATTTTCACATTGCCCACTTTTTGATGCGAATATCATTGCTTACTTAGGCAACGGGACCCGGTTACTTGGTGGGAAACCAATATTTTTTTTTTTTTTTTTTTTTAACGTTGTACCACTATTGAGTGTCTTAACTCCTTAAGCTTTCTATTTGATCCATGTAGCGAGTCTTGGGCCAATGACTCCCAAACCAGTTGGCTTTAGGGCACTAGGTATAGAATACCCCTCGGGCTTACTAGCTCGAATCAAATAGGCTACGAGTTAAGACTAGCTTTACAACGAGCTTCTTTGCCCTTCCCATCTTTTGACGCGAAACTCAATGCTTGCTTAGGCAAAGAGGCCCGGTTACTCAGTGAGAAGTACTTGAAAACTATTTTATTAAAATAAATTTTTATATGAAGAAATGTATAGTTACCCTACACAAGCCTATAAAAAGTAGACTTTTCTTTGATGCTAGTAGAAATAATTAGAAATGCTCCAAGAAAAAATTTTTTATGTTCTAGACTTAACTCTTTATTGAATTTTCTTAATACTTGATTCCTCAATATCTCACAGATTCTCTAATCTGTGTATCAATTTTCTTTTTAAAAATGCTTAGTTTAATTCGATTCTTAAGCATAATCAAGTATCTAAATACTAAATACTAACTTTTTCGAGGACTTAAAATTTTAAAATTTTTATTTTTCTCTCCCCCCAACTTAATCGACATTGTCCTCAATGGAGAAGAAAAAATAAAGGATGTAATAAAAAACATGAAAGAATACACCTAACTCAGTATATATATATATATATATATATATATATTTTTTTTTTTTTGGTCCAGCACATGCCTTTGAAAATTTGAGCTCTCCCTCCAACTTATTCAAATTATCCTAAAAAAAAATAAACTAAAAAGATAAATTAGATAAAAACTAAATATTGGGTTGCCTCCCAACAAGCGCTAAGTTTACCGTCTTCAGCCAGACACAATGCAGCTCACTATCCTGTGTCGAATATTGGATTGACAAATTCCAATGGTTTTGGATTGCCAATCTCAGAAAGTTGATTTTTAATTCCCATTATTGATATATTCACTGTTAATTTTTGAGGGATATAATTTTATGATTCCATTCTCAGACCCATGTTTATTAAGAATTTCTCCTATTTGTTTTTCTAAAATGCTCATGAATGGAGTTTTAGGAGTTAAGTTTGATTCAATGGGTGCTGGAATGGTGACTAAAGGCGATTTTAATTCTGGAGGTAAATTAATGTGATCCTGCTTAAACAACTCCATTGACATTTCATTACATGCCTTCTTGATTTTTATAAGAAGAACCAGCTTCTAGGGTTGAAGGGAATAGGACATTAGGTTTATAAGTCTCGAGTAAATCATCTATTCTCTTTTCCCTTATTTCTATCTCATTTAAACTGGAACTAGCATCAGTACTAATTCCTGGCTTGGGTTCTTCTATGTGGTTAGTCTCAGTACTAACCAATTCCTCTAAATTTTCATTTTGGCTAGCATCAGTACTAGCCTCTCTCACCTGGTCTTGGTATGGGTCCATAAGAATCCTATAGCTTTTAAGTTCAGGAATTACTTTGGTATTCTCAAATTGGAGATTCTTAGATGAAACATTAGATTGATAATTTAATCCAGGTGGTTGGTGGTCATTAGGTGGGTTGTTTGAAATTGGTAGGTTCGGTAGTTGATCTAGTTCTCTCCTCATGTTAGACTCAACTAATTATCCTATTTGAGCTTCTAGTCTGGCGATAGATTGCTGTTGAGTTAGAATTAATTATTGAAGTTGGTTAAATCTATCATCAGCTAGATTGGTCTGTTGAGGAGGTGGGTATGAAGGCTGATTATAATATGATGGCTGGTTAAACTGACTAGGCTGACCATTATTATAGGCATAATTTTGATAATTTTGCTCAAGTGAAATTTGGGTCTGAGCCTGAGTCTGTTGGGATGTCCAAGAAAAATTAAAGTTACTCCAATCTGAATTATATGAATTTGAAAATGGGATCATTAATCAATTTGGAGTATCCTTGAGTAGCTTGAACTTGTTCTTGGATAAAATATGGAAATTGTGCAGTCATAGGATATTCACTTACATGATGGGTTGGACTAGCACAGATTGAATAAGTCTCCTGATAATTAGAAGATGATGTGAATTGTGTAGGAAGATTGTTGACCTAGGGTTAGGAGTTGATCTATTTTCTGAGCAAGAAGGTCAACTTTATCTAATTTTTGGACTATTAGATTCATATTAGCCATTTGATTATTATGTTTAATGTGAATCAACCATTCAATTAAGTTCAACTAAATCAGAAAAAGCGATTTCCTACCATGCATGTATTAGTGTAACCCTAATGTATGGTTTAAAAAAAAATTTTAGAATATTTTTTTTATAATTATTATTATTATTATTTTATTATATTAAAAATTAATTTTTTTTTAATTATTTTTATTTATTAATTTTAATTTAATTTAATTTAATTTAATTATTTTTAATATTTTTTTTAGTTAGTTTAATTTTTATTTTATTTTATTTTTAGAGGAGAAAGGAGAAGAAAGAAAAGAAGAGTTCTAAAGAAGAGGTCCTAAGGAGTCCTAGAACTAAGAAGAAAGAGAAGAATTCAGGTTTAATTAGATTTAATGTTGGTTAGCAATCAAGTTGGTCAATCAATCCTGACTAAGGGTTATCCTAGATCTAGACAGCTCCTAACTGCCAAGGTCACCTTCAAGCCCTCCAAGTGTAGGATTAGCCAATCAACTAGCCAGGTAAGTGTAAGGTCGGTGGGAGTCCCCCCGTTGCTTGCCTTAGACACCAATTGTGCTTGGCCAGGTAAGCGAACGGAACCAATTAGAAACCACCTTCCTTCGGGCCCAATCATCCCTGAACCACTTTCCTAGACACCAGTCAAATTGACTTATCCTAACCCGGTTCAACTCTTAGGATTTCTTATCCTATTGAGCTCGAGTTCCTAGGGTTGATGTCTAATTGATTTTAAAATTAAAGGCTTAGGTCAATGCAGGATGCTGGTTGGTTGTTTGTGGGCTAAGGAAGGGTGATCAAATCCCCACCTTATCTTGTTTAATTGGGTTGTGCCCTTAATTTGATTTAATATGAATATGCATGAAAAAATTCAATCAAAGGGTTTTATGTAATTTAAACTAGATGCACGTAACTAATTGTATTCTGAAAGGCTTACCTTGCCTCCAGCAATCACCAAAAAAAATAAAAATAAAAATAAAACTAATATGATGCATGCTCTAAACAGTTAGGATTTCTAATCTTGTCATGAGATTTTTTAATTAGATTTAAATAAATATTTTTTTAAATTAATTTAAAAATAAAATAAATAAATAAATAAATAAAAAGGAAAGAGGACTAGGGTTAGGATTGATCTCACCAAAATTTGATACTTTCTTAGTTCTTTTTTTTCTACAAAATAAATAAAAAAAATTAGTAAGCTATATTAAAAAAAATAATTAATTTATAAAAAAAAAAAATCAAAGAAAAAAAAATAGCATCTATTCCTTCCCCGATAATGGTGCCAAAAACTTGATAGGAACGTGATGTTGTCGTTAAGACACCGTGTTTATCAGTTTAATCTGACTTTTTAAAATCATTAAAATTGCATAGATAATAGTGAGTCGGGTCAAATCCACAGGAAAGGTAGTATTTTTAGATTTGAAATCTTTGATTTTTTTGAGAAGAAAAAGAAAATGATTTGAATTTTGAAATAAAAATTGAAGTCGGAAGATTGAAAATAAAAATTAAAAGGTGCAGAAATTTAAATTTGGTACTAAGATCTACTAATTAGATCTTAGCATCTACTTGTAATAAAGAAAATAATAATTAAAGTAGAAATTAAATTATAATAAAAATAAAAAGCAAGAAATTAAAATGCAAAAATAAAATTTTTATTAATTAAAATTTTAGAATTTAAATACATAAAATTTAAAAAGAAAAATAAAATAAAATAGCCTGATCTCTGATCTTGGATCGGCATTGGCAGAAAGATGGTGTAGAAGCTCGGCTCTTCTTCTCGGCACCCGTTGCTTCGAAGCAGCCTTTAACCCATAGCCTGGCTTCGCCCTGTACCAAAGCTTCACCTTGATCGGAGATATTGATTTCTGATGGCCTGGGGTCCTTTTTATAGAGCTAGGAGGGCTGGATATTTTTTCTAAAGGCAATATGGGACTAATAGCCTTTGTAATCGTAAAAATACAAAGAAATTTGGATAAAATTTGAATCAAAATAGCTCTGATATGACTCTGATAAATCTGATAAAATCCAGCCATTCAATAGGAATCCAACGGTCCAAAAATCATCAAAATCGGATGCAGATAAGCTCAGATCGGGTCGGATTAAATTCTGGCCGTTGGATCGCGCTTGATCGAGGAAATCTGGCCGCAAATCGTGCTTCGGGAGTCTTGATCACCACCGACAGCATTCTGGACCGTCGGATCTTCATCACTTGGTTTTCTGGCCATTGGATCGTGCCAGATCGCTTAATAGAATTTGAATCAAGCCTGGAAATCACCACCGCCGTCCGATCATGACCGCAATCAACCGCAGCCGTCCGATCGCGCAATTACTATTCCCATGGACCGGATGGACCGGCCGCACCGCACACCGCAAGCCAATCAGCCGCTTCTGTCGCCGAGTGAAATGACCAGATTGCCCTGTGAGCCGCGATAAATTTCTGTAGACCCTTTAAGGGGTCTAGGTCCACCACGTGGCAATCTCTGATTCGCCGGAATTTTGCTGAGCTGGCGGTCCACGCCTGGATCGTGGACCGGCTGATGGCTTCAATGGCTGAGTCGGCTTGATGGCTTGGCTTGGCTTGGTGGCTCGGCTTACGGAGCCGGCTGAGCCGTTTTCTTTTTTTTATTTAATTTTTATTTATTTTATATCTTTCAAAATTCATATCTTTTCCATTTTAGCTCCGTTTTACTTGAAATTTATTTTGTTGTGATCAAAAAAATGAGCTCTTTCTATTGATAATAAAATTTTATTTTTTAATTTTTATTATTTTTATTATTTTTTAATTAATTTTTTAATTAATAAAAATATCAATTTCTCAAAAATTATATATAAATTGATTATTAATTCTTAAAAATTAATATCAATTAATTAATAAATTAATACTTTTATTGATGAATTTATTATACTTATCACATTTCATTTGGCCGAGCTATCTCAAACTTGCAACTGAACTCGTTGCTCATCGCAGCCAGCATAATGCAGTGCACCATGGTTCAGTCACTGAGCCATTTCTGATAAGTTTCTCTGACTATTTCACATGCATTGGCAATTGGCTCCTCAAGTGTAGGAACCGTCAGCACATATATGATCCGTTCATACTCCAGGATAATCTTCAACTTTCGGTACCAGCTATCAAAGTTGGGTCCCTCCAACTTATCATTATCCAATAATGATCAGAGCGATAGAGAAGTGGCCATGTTGGCACAAAGGAAAACCAAAATCTAATTAGTAATTGATTCATTAAACCTAAAGATTTGAACTTTAATCAAAAGATTTCTTCCACTATTTTATTTGAATTGGTAGCCTTTTGAAGGAAAATCTTGATTTTCCAGACCAGATTCGTTCAGATCTGATCGGATCAAGAGATATATTTTAAAAATTTTTCTCTTTAATCCAAATCAGATTTAGGATGTTTTAGATCTAATTTTTATTATTTTAATAATTAAAATAAAATATAAATAAATTAAATTTAATTTAATTTACCATGATGTAGGGTAATCCTATTACCTATTGATGATCCTATAAGCAGCAGAAGGTTCTGGATCTAGCTACGCAAGTGTCTGGCATCTACCGGTATCCACTCGGGCTAGATTTGGAGATCCTCTTCTTCTCTATCATGTCTCCAAAAATTAGATCTGAATCTAATTTGAAGGATCTTCAAAATATCTTTCGAAGATCAGTAGTTGTCCTTTGCAGCAGCGTAGCCTTCTAGCTTTCTGTTGCCTTTCTCTCGCATGGATTGCATCAATTAAAATCCCAAACTACTTTGGGCATGAAGAGGAGAGGGAGAAGATGAGCTTGGCATGGAGGAGGAGAGAGATAGCCTTGGGGCATGGTAATTGTATTTTGAGATATTTCCCTTGAGTTGGTCACAGGGTCTTATTTATAGACTATGCATGATCCAACTCCTCTTCATCCCAACCAATCACAATCCTTTATGAAATCAGATCTAAATTTGATTGATGAAAATAGAGTCCCTTGGATTCATCCTTAGATGGTGCCTAAGACCAGTCAAAGTTGGTTCTTAGGAGGAGTCTAATCGAAATCCAATAAGGAGATGGAGTCCCTATCCAACAGAGACTCTTGGACGCCTCCTGCTTGGGCGCCCTCCTCCTTGCCTAGTTCTGGTAGGGGGACAAGCCCCCACCAGCTCTCCAATAGGTGCATGACATGTGGACAGAAGTCAAAGTATCAATGGTCAATATTTGACCAGTCAAAGGTCAACTTTTGACCAAAGTCAAAGGATGAGAAATGGCAGGTGACCAAAAATGGCAGGTATTGTCTTACAAAATAAGACAACCCTTTTCTGACCTGGACAGGCTCCAGTCAGACCAAGTGAAGGCCTCTGATCGAGCACAAACTCCTTTGGCTCAGTCAGGACAACTATTTATGATAGTAAAAGAAGAACGTTAGGTTCAATCGAGTGCTAGCACGATTTTCTTGAACCTAATTGAATCTCATTCAGATCAATTGAACTGGATCAGTTCAATTGATGATCACCAGATTCAAACCCTTGTTTGTGTGACCCAGTTAGGTTCAGTTCTGTATGGTAATGGGATATGTCATGATCTCTATCATCGACATCATCGAAACTCCTTTCGATGGATCAGAACTCTTCTGATTCGAACAGCTAGAATGATCGATCATCTAAATCATTCTAATTGCTCCCAAAATCCACCAGTGACACCTAGCAGTATATGGTGGCAACCCATCAGAGCTGAATGCGAACCTCTTGGTGCAGCTACCTGTGTGATTAAGTTCTTCTATCTTGAGCCCCGATCAGATTAGGGTTAAGGTGAACTCGTCAAACCCTAGTTTCTGTCATATGATGTAATCATTCGATTCAAGTCCGATGTGAAAACCTAAATAGAAACTCTTTCTATTATTTCACTCTGCCATGGCCATGGGCTTCTGGACTTGATTCTCATGATCATCATAGGGCTGCTCCTCTACCACCGAGGTAGATAGATTCCATCTTGATGCAATCCAGTTCCTACAATGAACATGCTATAGCCAACATACACCTCAGGATTCCGAATGGCTAGGAGATCGAGTTATGGTGTAGTCAAACTATAACACCCTCAAGGTGAACTGCCGATGCACCTCAGGTCAAAGAACCAGACACACCACTGCAGCATCGAGTCAGTCATTGACGAGAAGGTAGACTTCCTAATGACTACTCGAGGTGGTCACGCTCAGTGCCCTCATTCTCTAACGAGTACCTATACTCTCGCTTGGTGTCTCCACACCGTAGACTCAAGACTCATCTACTAAAGAGAAGCGATTGTACACCAACCTTTCGGATCAATCACCATCCTCGTGATGATCCTATGGTCGGGAGCATTTTATGAGTTAATAATGATTATTCATGTCTTAAATTTTCAACTCTTGAAAATATGAATTATCATTACCATTAACTCAAAGGATGTATCACAGACACTAAATACACATATGTGATAGAAAATAACCCATTTTATTGATTATAGTCAAAATTATAATTTTGCCCCTAGAAGTGTATTACAAGTGTCAGCCAATTCTGGCTTCTAGGGCACATATATCTAACAATCTCCCACTTGTCCTAAAGCCAATTGGCTACAAGTCTAAGTCCCATCTTCTCAAGGTGGGCTTCGATCTTTTGTTGTCCCAATGGCTTTGTAAGTGGGTCTGCCACATTATCTGTGGAATTGACTCTCTTGACCTCGACATAACCCTTCTCGAGGTAATCGCGGATGAGGTGGTATCGCCGCTCAATGTGCTTGGATTTTTGGTGAGACCTCGGCTCCTTAGCAAGGGCTATGGCGCCATTGTTGTCGCAGTACAGAGGAATGGCATCTGATGGCATTACTCCGATTTCTGCAGCAAACTTCTTGTACCAGAATGCTTCCTTCGCAGCCTCTGATGCAGCGATATATTCTGCTTCCATGGTGGAATCTGCTATCATGATTTGCTTGGAAACTCTTCCAGCTGACAGCACCACCATTGCACACAAACAGACTCCCAGATGTCGACTTTCGATCATCTACATCGGACATGAAATCCGAGTCTGTGTATCCCTGGACTTGGAGTTCTCCATTACCAAAGACCAACATCATATCCTTAGTTCTTCTTAAGTACTTAAGGATACATTTCACAGAAGTCCAGTGTTCTTCACCTGGATTTGACTGATATCTGCTTGTGACACTCACAGCATGGGCTATATCAGGTCGTGTACATAGCATGGCATACATGAGGCTCCCTATTGCAGAAGCATAAGGGATCTTGCTCATGCGTTCTATTTCCTCAGGTGTGCTAGGGCACATCTTCTTGGAAAGATGAATACCATGTCTGAAGGGTATTAATCCCCTCTTAGAGTTTTCCATACTAAACCTCTTTAGTACTTCCTCTATGTACATCTTCTGTGAAAGTCCTAGCATCCTATTCGGTCTATCCCTATAGACCTTAATTCCTAGAATAAAGGATGCTTCACCTAGGTCTTTCATGGAGAATTCCTTGGACAACCATATTTTGACTGTCGTCAATCATGGGAATATCATTCCCAATAAGGAGGATGTCATCCACGTACAATACGAGGAAGACAACAGCGCTCCCACTGACCTTTTTGAAGACACACGGTTCCTCTTCATTTTTGATGAAACCAAACATTTTGATCACATCATTGAAACGAGTGTTCCAGCTCCGAGATGCTTGCTTAAGTCCATATATGGACCTTTGCAGCTTGCAAACCTTGTGATCAGTATCACTGGATGTGAAACCTAGCGGCTGTTCCATATAGATATCTTCCTCAAGATATCCATTTAAGAATGCCGTTTTCACATCCATTTGCCATATTTCATAATCGAAATAGGCTGCAATGGCAAGCAATGTGCGGATGGATTTTAGCATAGCCACTGGGGAAAAGGTATCCTGATAGTCAATGCCTTCGCATTGACTATAACCTTTTGCCACTAGTCTAGCCTTGAATGTCTCCACATTCCCATCTGCACCAATCTTTCTCTTGAAGATCCATTTACACCCAATAGGTACTATACCTTCTGGTGGATCTACCAAGGTCCAGACTTGGTTTGAGTGCATCGAGTCAATTTCTGACTGCATTGCCTCTAGCCATTTCTCGGAGTCGATATCTGATATCGCCTCATTGTAGGTTTTGGGATCATCACCATGAGCACCATTACCTACGAGGAACATTTTCTCTACTTTCCTCTGAAATAATACCTAAGTATCTTTCAGGGGGATGGAAAACTCTTTTCGATCTACGAGGTGGAGGAGGTAGTGTTCTTATTGGCTCAACCTGATTTGGTTCCAATTGGTCCTTAGCTCGTTGTACTTGTGAGACTTTCTCATCAAGCTTAATCTGCTTTCCAATGCCGCTATCTTGAATAAACTATTTTTCAAGAAAGATGGCATGTCGACTCACAATCACATTGTGGTCTTCTGGAATGTAGAAATAGTATCCTAATGACTCTTTAGGATATCCTATGAATCGAGCTCTGAAGGACCTAAACTCTAACTTGTCCGCTTGTTGTCTTTTGACATGAGCCGGACAACCCCAAATTCTGAGATGACTCAGACTTGGTTTCTTACCATGCCATATCTCATACGGTGTGGTAGGAACGGTTTTAGAGGGAACCCTATTCAGTAGATAAATTGAAGTTAACAATGAGTGTCCCCAAAGAAAATCAGGAAGGTCTGTGAAGCTCATCATGGATCGGACCATATCCAATAGAGTCCGATTTCTCCATTCTGAAATCCCGTTGAGTTGAGGTGTTCCTGGTGGAGTCCATTGAGAGACTATGCCATTTTTCTTGAGATAGTCTAGGAATTTCTCGGCTAAGGTATTCACCTCCTCGATCTGATCGAAGAACCTTAATGGGATTTTTCAGTTTATTTTTCTACTTCATGTCTGAATTCTTTGAACTTTTCAAAAGCTTCAGACTTGTGTCTCATAAGATACACATACCCATACCTAGATAGATCATCGGTAAAGGTAATGAAGTAGACAAAATTGCCTCTAGCTGGCACATCAAATGGGCCGCACACATCAGTATGTACTAGGGCAAGGAGATCTGTGGCCCTTTCCCCATGTCCTACAAAAGGGAGTTTAGTCATTTTGCCTTGAAGACAAGATTCACAAGTTGGATATGACTCGAAAGTCAATGGACTCAATAGCCCATTTTTCTCCAATTTGTTGATCCTATCTTCTGCTATATGACCTAATCTCAGGTGCCATAGATACCTATCATTTGGACTATCCCTAGGTCGTTTGGCATTCACGTTTTGCTCGATAGTTAGAACAGGTACATCAATATGTAGCTGATAAAGACCGTTAATAAGGAAACCATTTGCAATTTTATTTCTTTCATAAAGAATGTTACAATGGTCCTTAAAGAAGGTAATCACATAGCCTTCTAGTGCTAAGCATGAAATAGAAATCAAATTCCTGCTAGCTGCAGGCACATAATAACAGTCTTTCAAAACTAAGTCTAAACCAGATGGTAATCGAAGAGGGTATGTTTCCACCACCACTGCAGCAACTCTTGCTCCATTTTCGATGCATAGGATCATGTCTCCATCCCTCAGCCTCCTGCTATCCTCAAGACCCTGCATGGAAGTGCACAGATGAGCACTAGAACCAGAGTCAAGCACCCAACTGGATGCAGAAGAAACCGTAAGGTTAGACTCAATAACGAGCATACCTCCAGAAGGACCTTCCTTCTTGTTCTTCAGGGTGGCCAGGTAAGTAGGGCAGTTCCGCTTTCAAGTGGCCATCGCTGTTGCAATGGAAACACTTTTCCTTTGACAGCGGCCTTCTTCTTCGGCTCTGCCTTCTTCTTCTTTGCTCCTTCCACCTTCTGCTTTTTCGCAGACTTCTTTTTCTTTCCATAAGACTTTCTTTTGGAAGAAGTCCATTCCATAGCAAGAACTGAGCCTTTAGAACCTTTCATAGAAAGCTCAGCGGTGACCAGCATATTCATTAATTCGGCCAAGGAATTTTGAAGTTTATGCATGTGGTAATTCATGATGAATTGCCCATATGCATCAGTCAAGGATTGCAGAATAATATCATTCTGCAGATCCAAGTCTAACTTCACACCGAGCTTCTCAAGCTCTTCCAAGTCCTTGATCATCATCAGACAGTGATCTTGGACTGACTGCCCATCATGCATCTTAGCCTTAAAAAGTCATTTCGTGACTTGATACTTGGCTGCGCGACTCTGTTCACCAAACATCTCCTTGCAGGTGAGCCAACATTTGGCGAGCAGTCCCTGATATCTTCATGTTGGCGCTGGAGCTCATCAGACATCGAGCCCAACATGTAATATCTGGCCTTATTATCTTCGTCTATCCATTTTTTCAGAGATGCTCTCTGTTCAGTGGATGGACGGGCTGGTAAGGTGGGAGGGTCCTGGTCCAATACATGGGTTAACTTCTCAAAACCCAAAATGATTTTGTAGTTCCTGAGCCAATCTTTATAATTGGGTCCGGTCAGTCTATGTGTGTCCAGGATACGTGCTAATGGGTTGGACGCAGACATTTTTCCTATAGAGAGTCAAAGATTCTAGTTAGATACTATAATTATGACTTGACCAATTTATTTAGGAATTTTATTTTTAAATAAATTAGCTTCCACTATTTTCTCGGATCCCTACACTCCCTCTGTAGAGATGCAAAAATCTCCATGATTAATGATTTCTAGTGGGTGGTGCGGTCTCACCAACTGACTCATCACCTCACCTAACAGTTATTGGTGATGGGTTAGCCAATGAGTGAACAACTCTTGTTCAATGATTCTCTAATCATGGTGCACCCAAACTTGGTCTCTAATTCATGAATCTCACCGTATCCGAAATATTGATCCACTCCTTAGTTAAGTCAGACCCACCATTTGCACAGACTGGATTCCTAATTGAGTCTCTCACCGTATCCAAAATATTGAGCCCAACTCATCCTCCAGCCCATAGCATCCAATGCCTAATAGACATGGTTGCATCTTTTCGGTGCAACTGAGCCACTGTATCCAGTCGAGAACAATCAACCCTGGGAAGGGCCCGCACATCTACAATGGTGGAAGACCTCAGACTTAATCTTTTCTTAGGGAGAATTGATTCAGATCTCATTAAACTAGACTTGTCATAGTCATAACAATTATGACTAACCTAGTGGCATGGGTTAGCTCGGATTATTGACCACCTCAGATCAGAACTGTGTCAACAGATATGGCCAGGTAAGTGAGACCGATGGAAGGGATATGCCATTAACTCGTACAAGAATGCATTCAGGTCGAGTAGCTTCCAATTAAAAACCAGTCGGATCGTATGTGCCAAACTTACCTTAGACACCAAATTATTGAGCCAGAACCAATTGGGTTAGCCTACAATCCAGACTCTAACCTCTGAGCCTAATTAGGTCTTGCTTGATCGTGACTCGATCTTGACCCAGACTTAATCCTATTAGGCTGGTCAATTTAAGCATTGTTGATCCCATCTAACCAACTCTTGATTCGGTTTGATCAACCGCTTAGACCTAATTGAGCTACCCAAGCCCGAACCCAGTATTATGAATATGTCTTAGATCTGAAATTCTCAATTTTAGACCTAATTAATATTCCATAATCTTAATTTTTAATTAAGTAGGGTTCATAAATAAAATATGCACAATAAATCCTAGGATTTCAGGATCTAGGGTTTTGCAGAAAGTAAGTTTTTGGTTTCTGATTAAGGATGAATGTGCAGCACCCCTACACATCATAAGAACACCCCATCGGATGGGAGGAGAGGGCCTTTAAACCCTTCTTCATTCTTATGATCGGACGGCCAAGAGGAATGCCTTAATCAGGAACATGTAATACTACAAAACAGTTTTAGATCTATATCATATATCTCATATACAAATTAGATCTAATCATGGCATATTTTGCATACATCTCATGTATCAAATCATGCATATTTTTAGATCTAAATTATCTCATAATAATCTAAAAAATTAGATTTAAATTGATCTTATCAAAATAAACTCTAATCTAGACAACTATGTAGAACTATTCTACAACTAGTCTAGACATGCATCAATCATATCTCATATGATGTTTAAAATTAAATAATTTTTATTTACTATTTTTTAGATATTATTATAATAATTATAATATCAAAAAATAGTAAATAAATAGATCTAAAATATGATTTAATCAAATTAAATTATAAACATGCAAGACTATTCTATAGAACTATTCTATTTTAGAACTAGTCATGCATATTTTCTAATCTTAGATCCAAATTATTTAATTTTAATTTTTTTGATTTTAGATCTGATCACATCTCATGTGACATCTAAAATTACTTATTTTTTAATTAAGAATAAATTTAAAATCAGATCTAAATACTTTAGAACCTTGGCTCTGATACTAGTTGAAGGAAAATCTTGATTTTTCGGACCAAGTACATTCAGATCTGATCAAATCAAGAGATTTATTTTAAAAATTTTTCTCTTTAATCTAAATTAGATTTGGGATATTTTAGGTCTAATTTTTATTATCCTAATAATTAAAATAAAATATAGATAAATTAAATCAAATTTAATTTACCTTGATGTAGGGTAATCCTATTACCCGTTGATGATCGTATAAGCAGCGAAAGGTTCTGAATCTAGCCACGCAAGTGCCTGGTCTCTACCAGTATCCACTCAGGCTAGATCTGAAGATCCTCTTCTTTTCTATCATATCTCCAAAAATTAGATCTGAATCTGATTTGGAGGATCTTCAAAACATCTTTCGAAGATCAGTTGTTGTCCTTTGCAACAGCGCAACCTTCTAGCTTTCTATTGCCTTTCTCTCGCCTGGATTGCATCAATTAAAATCTCAAACTACTTTGGACATGGAGAGGAGAGGGAGAAGATGAGCTTGGCATGGAGGAGGAGGAGAGAGGCAGCCTTGTGGTGTGGGAATTGTATTTTGAGATATTTCCCTTGAGTTGGGTGCAGGGTCTTATTTATAGACTATGCGTGATCCAACTCCTCTTCATCCTAACCAATCACAACCCTTTGTGAAATCAGATCTAAATTTGATTGGTGGGAATAGAGTCCCTTGAATTCATCCTTAGATGGCACCTAAGACCAGTCAAAGTTGGTTCTTAGGAGTCTAATTAGAATCCAATAAGGAGATGGAGTCCCTATCCAACAGGGACTCTTGGGCGCCTCCTACTTGGGCGCAGGCCAAGGATGGTGTGCGCCCTCCTCCCCAATTTTTGGCAGGGGGATAAGCCCCCACCATCTCTCCAATAGGTGCATGACACATGGATAGAAGTCAAAGTGTTAATGGTCAACATTTGACCAGTCAAAGGTCAACTTTTGACCAAAGTCAAAGGACGAGAAATGGCAGGTATTGTCTTACAAAATAAGACAATCCTTTTCTGACCTGGACATGCTCCAGTCAGACCAAGTGAAGGCCTCTGATCGAAAATAAACTCCTTTGGCTCAATCAGGACAACTATTTATGATAGTAAAAGAAGAACGTTAGGTTCAATCGAGTGCTAGCACGATTTTCTTGAACCTAATTGAATCTCATTCAGATCAATTGAACTAGATTAGTTCAATTGATGATCACCAGATTCAAACCCTTGTTTGTGTGATCCAGTTAGGTTTCAGTTCTATATGGTAATGGGATATGTCATGATCTCTATCATCGATATCATCGAAACTCCTTTCGATGGATCAGAACTCTTCTGATTCGAACAGCTAGAATGATCGATCATCTAAATCATTCTAATTGCTTCCAAAATCCACCAGTGACACCTAGCAGTATATGGTGGCAACCCATCAGAGCTGAATGCGAACCTCTTGGTGCAGCTACCTATGTGATTAAGTTCTTCTATCTTGAGCCCCGATCAGATTAGGGTTAAGGTGAACTCGTCAAACCCTAGTTTCTATCATATGATGTAATCATTCGATTCAAGTCCAATGTGAAAACCTAAATAGAAACTCTTTCTATTATTTCACTCTACCATGGCCATGGGCTTCTGAACTTGATTCTCATGATCATCATAGGGCTGCTCCTCTACCACCGAGGTAGATAGATTCCATCTTGATGCAATCCAAGTTCCTACAATGAACATGCTATAGCCAACATACACCTCAGGGTTCCCATATGGCTAGGAGACCGAGTTAATGGTGTAGTCAAACTATAACACCCTCAAGGTGAACTGCCGATGCACCTCAGGTCAAAGAACCAGACACACTACTGCAGCATCGAGTCAGTCATTGACGAGAAGGTAGACTTCCTAATGACTACTCGAGGTGGTCACGCTCAGTGCCCTCGTTCTCTAACGAGTACCTGTACTCTCGCTCCGGTGTCTCCACACCGTAGACTCAAGACTCATCTACTAAAGAGAAGCGATTGTACACCAACCTTCCTGGATCAATCACCATCCTCGTGATGATCCTATGGTCGGGAGCATTTTATGAGTTAATAATGATTATTCATGTCTTAAATTTTCAACTCTTGAAAATATGAATTATCATTACCATTAACTCAAAGGATGTATCACAGACACTAAATATACATATGTGATAGAAAATAACCCTTTTATTGATTATAGTCAAAATTAAATTTTGCCCCTAGAAGTGTATTACAAGTGTCAGCCAATTCTGGCTTCTAGGGCACATATATCTAATACCTTTACCTTTAATTCGAGTAATTATCCTAATTTCTTAGTGGATACTAGAATCCATATAGACTGTACACAAGCCCAACTTTGGTTGGCCAACCCATGTACATCAAAGAGTAGGTTCATAACCAATTGTTTCTCCAAATAATTTTCAGTAATTAAATTTTGCCCTAGGTCCTGATTAGTTTGCTTTGGCCTTCTCAGAAAATGGTTCAGTTTGGTCCAACCATTAACATGACCATACTTAGCCCATCCAATCAATGAATGATCAGGCCCAACTTTGGTTGGCCCACCTAATCACTATTTAGAAAGATGTATCCAAGAGATCATATAATGAATGACAATTCCATCAACCGATAAGCACCAGGCCTTTGGGCCTCTAATGATTATCCAACTGATGGACCAATAATCATCCACTTTAATGAAAGGCTATGATCCAGTTATTATATTACTATTTCATTTTAGGGACTTAATAATTTTAGAGGATTTATTTATAGAAGTGAGTAGGTCAGATTAACTAGCTTGTCATGATCCTTCCACTAACTTCACCAAGTCAGCTTAAAAGAGATTATTAATAGGCTGGTCTAGGAGTACCTAAATCAGTCAAATTGATTTACCTAGCTGACATGGGTTAGCTTGAATAGTCAAGCGATCCGATCAAAAACTGTTAGATATAGTGCCCTAAAGCCAGAATTCATCTCTCTCTT
>QRFJ01003720.1:0-47005 GCA_006176705.1 Cocos nucifera | reverse complement strand
GTTTCCTTATTAACGATCTTTATCAGTTACATATTGATGTACCTATTTTAACTATCGAGCAAAATGTGAATGCCATAAACAAAATGACCTAGGGATAGTCCAAACGATAGATATCTATGGCACCTAAGATTAGGTCATATAGTTAGAAGATAGGATTAACAAATTGGAGAAAAATGGGCTATTGAGTCCATTGACTTTTGAGTCATATCCAACTTGTGAATCTTGTCTTCAAGGCAAAATGACTAAACTCCCTTTTGTTAGGACATGGGGAAGAGGGCCACAGATCTCCTTGCCCTAGTACATACTGATGTGTGCGGCCCATTTGATGTGCCGACTAGAGGCAATTTTATCTACTTCATTATCTTTATCGATGATCTATCTAGGTATGGGTATGTGTATCTTATGAGACACAAGTCTGAAGCTTTTGAAAAGTTCAAAGAATTCAGACATGAAGTAGAAAAACAAACTGAAAAACCCATTAAGGTTCTTCGATCAGATCGAGGAGGTGAATACCTTAGCCGGAAATTCCTAGACTATCTCAAGTAAAATGGCATAGTCTCTCAATGGACTCCACCAGGAACACCTCAACTCAATGGGGTTTCAGAATGGAGAAATTCGGACTCTATTGGATATGGTCCGATCCATGATGAGCTTCACAGACCTTCCTGATTTTCTTTGGGGACACTCATTATTAACTTCAATATATCTACTGAATAGGGTTTCCTCTAAAACCGTTCCTACCACACCGTATGAGATATGGCATGGTAAGAAACCAAGTCTGAGTCATCTCAGAATTTGGGGTTGTCCGGCTCATGTCAAAAGACAACAAGCGGACAAGTTAGAGTTTAGGTCCTTTAGAGCTCGATTCATAGGATATCCTAAAGAGTCATTAGGATACTATTTCTACATTCCAGAAGACCACAATGTGATTGTGAGTCGACATGCCATCTTTCTTGAAAAATAGTTTATTCAAGATAGTGGCATTGGAAAGTAGATTAAGCTTGATGAGAAAGTCTCACAAGTACAACGAGCTAAGGACCAATGGAACCAAATCAGGTTGAGCCAATAAGAACACTACCTCCTCCACCTCGTAGATCGGAAAAGAGTTTTCCATCCCTTCTGAAAGATACTTAGGTATTATTTCAAAGAAAGTAGAGAAAATGTTCCTCGTAGGTAATGGTGCTCATGGTGATGATCCCAAAACCTACAACGAGGCGATATCAGATATCGACTCTGAGAAATGGCTAGAGGCAATGCAGTCAGAAATTGACTCGATGCACTCAAACCAAGTCTGGACCTTGGTAGATCCACCAGAAGGTATAGTACCTATTGGGTGTAAATGGATCTTCAAGAGAAAGATTGGTGCAGATGAAAATGTGGAGACATTCAAGGCTAGACTAGTGGCAAAAGGTTATAGTCAATGCGAAGGCATTGACTATCAGGATACCTTTTCTCAGTGGCTATGCTAAAATCCATCCGCACATTGCTTGCCGTTGCAGCCTATTTCGATTATGAAATATGGCAAATGGACGTGAAAATGGCATTCTTAAATGGATATCTTGAGGAAGATATCTATATGGAACAGCCGCTAGGTTTCACATCCAGTGATACTGATCACAAGGTTTGCAAGCTGCAAAGGTCCATATATGGACTTAAGCAAGCATCTCGGAGCTGGAACACTCGTTTCAATGATGTGATCAAAATGTTTGGTTTCATCAAAAATGAAGAGGAACTATGTGTCTTCAAAAAGGTCAGTGGGAGCGCTGTTGTCTTCCTCGTATTGTACGTGGATGACATCCTCCTTATTGGGAATGATATTCCCATGATGACGACAGTCAAATTATGGTTGTCCAAGGAATTCTCCATGAAAGACCTAGGTGAAGCATCCTTTATTCTAGGAATTAAGGTCTATAGGGATAGACCGAATAGGATGCTAGGACTTTCACAGAAGATGTACATAGAGGAAGTACTAAAGAGGTTTAGTATGGAAAACTCTAAGAGGGGATTAATACCCTTCAGACATGGTATTCATCTTTCCAAGAAGATGTGCCCTAGCACACCTGAGGAAATAGAACGCATGAGCAAGATCCCTTATGCTTCTGTAATAGGGAGCCTCATGTATGCCATGCTATGTACACGACCTGATATAGCCCATGCTGTGAGTGTCACAAGCAGATATCAGTCAAATCCAGGTGAAGAACACTGGACTTCTGTGAAATGTATCCTTAAGTACTTGAGAAGAACTAAGGATATGATGTTGGTCTTTGGTAATGGAGAACTCCAAGTCCAGGGATACACAGACTCGGATTTCATGTTCGATGTAGATGATCGAAAGTCGACATCTGGGAGTCTGTTTGTGTGCAATGGTGGTGCTGTCAGCTGAAAGAGTTCTAAGCAAACCATGATAGCAGATTCCACCATGGAAGCAGAATATATCGCTGCATCAGAGGCCGCGAAGGAAGCATTCTGGTATAAAAAGTTTGCTGCAGAAATCAGAGTAATGCGATCAGATGCCATTCCTCTATACTACGATAATAATGGCACCATAGCCCTTGCTAAGGAGCCAAGGTCTCACCAAAAATTCAAGCATATTGAGCGGCGATACCACCTCATCCGCGATTACCTCGAGAAGGGTTACATCGAGGTCAAGAGAGTCAACTCCACAGATAATGTGGCAGACCCACTTACAAAGCCGTTGGGCCAGCAGAAGATCGAAGCCCACCTTGAGAAGATGGGACTTAGACTTGTAGCCAATTGGCTTTAGGATAAGTGGAAGATTGTTAGATATATGTGCCCTAGAAGCCAGAATTGGCTGACACTTGTAATACACTTCTAGGGGCAAAATTATAATTTTGACTAAAATCAATAAAATGGATTATTTTCTATCACATATGTGTATTTAGTGTCTGTGATACATCCTTTGAGTTAATGGTAATGATAATTCATATTTTCAAGAGTTGAAAATTTAAGACATGAATAATCATTATTAACTCATAAAATGCTTCCGACCATAGGATCATCACGAGGATGGTGATTGATCTAGAAGGTTGGTGTACAATCGCTTCTCTTTAGTAGATGAGTCTTGAGTCTACGGTGTGGAGATACTAGAGCGAGAGTATAGGTACTCGTTAGAGAACGAGGGCACTGAGCGTGACCACCTCGAGTAGTCATTAGGAAGTCTACCTTCTCGTCAATGACTGACTCGATGCTGCAGTGGTGTGTCTGGTTCTTTGACCTGAGGTGCATCGACAGTTCACCTTGAGGGTGTTATAGTTTGACTACACCATTACTCGATCTCCTAGCCATATGGAATCCTGAGGTGTATGTTGGCTATAGCATGTTCATTGTAGGAACTGGATTGCACATCAAGATGGAATCTATCTACCTCGGTGGTAGAGGAGCAGCCCTATGATGATCATGAGAATCAAGTCCTAGAAGCCCATGGCCATGGCAGAGTGAAATAATAGAAAGAGTTTCTATTTAGATTTTCACATTGGACTTGAATCGAATGATTACATCATATGATAGAGACTAGGGTTTGACGAGTTCACCTTAACCCTAATCTGATTCGGGGCTCAAGATAGAAGAACTTAATCACACAGGTAGCTGCACCAAGAGGTTCGCATTCAGCTCTGATGGGTTGCCACCATATACTGCTAGGTGTCACTGGTGGATTTTGGGAGCAATTAGAATGATTTAGATGATCGATCATTCTAGCTGTTCGAATCAGAAGAGTTCTGATCCATCGAAAGGAGTTTCGATGATGTCGATGATAGAGATCATGACATATCCCATTACCATATAGAACTGAACCTAACTGGATCACACAAACAAGGGTTTGAATCTGGTGATCATCAATTGAACTAATCCAGTTCAATTGATCTGAATGAGATTCAATTAGGTTCAAGAAAATCGTGCTAGCACTCGATTGAACCTAATGTTCTTCTTTTACTATCATAAATAGTTGTCCTTACTGAGCCAAAGGAGTTTGTGCTCCATCAGAGGCCTTCACTTGGTCTGACTGGAGCCTGTCCAGGTCAGAAAAGGGTTGTCTTATTTTGTAAGACAATACCTACCATTTTTGGTCACCTACCATTTCTCGTCCTTTGACTTTGGTCAAAAGTTGACTTTTGACTGGTCAAATGTTGACCATTGATACTTTGACTTCTGTCCACATCTCATGCACCTATTGGAGAGCTGGTGGGGGCCTGTCCCCCTGCCAGAACCTAGCATGGAGGAGGGCGCACGCGACCCTTGTCATGTGCCCAAGCTGGAGGCGCCCAGGAGTCCCTGTTGGATAGGGACTCCATCTCCTTTTTGAATTTCGATTAGAGTTCTCCTAAGAACCAAGTTTGACTGGTCTTAGGCACCATCTAAGGAGGAATCCAAGGGACTCTATTTCCACCAATCAGATTTAGATCTGATTTCACAAAGGGTTGTGATTTGTTGGGAAGAAGAGGAGTTGGATCATAGATAGTCTATAAATAAGACCCTGCGCCCAACTCAAATTATGATTGAAAAAGGAATTGAAAATTCCCACGCCCAAGGCTACCTCTCCTCTCCTCCTCCATGCCAAAGCATCTTCTCCCTATCCTCTCCACATCCAAAAGTGTTTTGGGTTCTTGGTTGGTGCAATCCAGACGAGAGAAAGGCGACTGAAAGCTAGAAGGCTGCGCTGCTGCAAAGGAGAACTGCTGATCTTCGAAAGGTGTTTTAAAGATCCTCCAGATCAGATCCAGATCTGATTTTTGGAGATGTGATAGAGAAGAAGAGGATCTCTAGATCTAGCCCAAGTGGATACCGATAGAGGCCAGATACTTGCATGGCTAGATCCAGAACCTTCCGCTGCTTACAGGATCATCAATGGAGAATAGGATTACCCACTTCAAGGTAAATTAAATTTGATTTAATTTATCTAAATTTATTTTGATTATTAGAATAATAAGGATTAGATCTGAAATATTTTAGATCTGATTAGGATCAAAGAAATTTTTTTTTTTTGAAATATATCTCTTGATCCGATCTGATCTGAATGAACCTGGTCCGAGAAATCAGAATTTCCCTTCAGTTGCTTGCAGGTCACCATGGTGATCTCAGATCTAAGGGATACTTATATCCATATCCTTCACGAGCAACTCTTGATAGTAGAGAGCTCTGCAATTGGATCACATTTAGTGAAATGTACCTCTATACTTCATCTGAATGCCATAACAGTATCTCCATACTTTTTGGTTGAGAGGACAACCAATACTTATGGTACACAATGACCTACACTCGATATGTTGTCATCCTGCATAACAACGAATCATTTGATCATGAACACATTTTGAAGACTAAATGATAAATCATCCTTTGTTGAGTCTAAATAGCCCTAAGAACTTCATCACAAAAGAGTTCATTACAGAAAGATGCACAAAATGATGAAAAGGCAAAAATAATAATTTTATTTATTAATAATTTAAGTATAATTATATTTAGCTCAACAATCTACAACCTAGATGATTGACTTTAGGATATAATTTCTAACACCTTTATTATCATGATCATGGTCACGATACTGAAGAATGCATTCAGCTTCAAGGCAAGATTGAGGAGCTTATCAGGCGAGGGTGGCTTGGTCGATTTCTATGACATCGATATGAGGGAAGAAAAGATTGATCGAGGGCATTACTGCAACCAAAGCCGCATAGGAGGAAGGAGCAACAGGAAGATCAGCCACCATTGAAAATCATCAACATCATCACTAGAGGATATCGATGGGAGGAAGCTGGTGGATCGATAGAGCCAATGAAGAGGCAAAGGATTGAGGAACCCATCACTTTTACTGAAGAAGATGCACGATGTTGAAAAATGTGACCTAAAGCCAATCATCTAAGTGATAGATGATTGGAATTAGTATATAAATTATCTAATAATAATAGTTATTTGATTTGTTTATCATAAAAATTCTATCTTTCTTAAGTGAACTTCTAAATTATGATGAAGTTCTTAGAATCACAATCAATCGATAAAGAAGGATTTATCGGATGGTTCTTAAATTATTCACGACCAAATGATAAGTTATTAACAAGGATGATAACTTATTGAGTGTAGGTTGCTGTGTGCCATATGCATTGATTATCCTTGTAATCAAATAGTATGAAGATACTGGTATGGCATCTAACTGAGATGTAGTAGTACATCTGTACTGAACGTGATCAATGTAGTACTCTATTGTTAAGAGCAGCTAGCTAAGACCAATGGATATAAGTGTCCCTTTGACCTGAGATTACCATGGTGACTTGCAAGCAACTCACTATACTTTAGTATCGGACTGCCTATATTTCTAATATAGATTTGGAAGATTTTTAGGTACAGTCAAGTACTGTAGAGTCGGTGTGTGAGTCAAGATGAGAATGACCACTCCAGATTAACTTCAAGAAAATGACTCGATATATTTCAATTTAGCAAAACCTAGGCCTAGATAATCCTCATGAGGAGTCACGAGATTTGTAAAATTTTGAGATGCAATAGAGATGACTTTTATGAGTGTTGATAGCTTACTCGAAGTCATCTTAAGCATTATTGATCATAGGGATGAATTATACAATAACCATGGATCAGGATTCTAAGAATGTTGCTTTGCATACATTCGACCTATCCGGACGTCGGGTACTATTGCTAGATGGTTACTTCAACTAGTACAAAAATTGGTTCTTATGCTATCGACTTAGTTTTGAACCTATAAGATCACATATATTAGAGATTATAATCTGATCAGATGGTTAATGGATGATTGAAAATCATTCTAAGGTCAAACTATCAATATAATTGATGTTTGACCTAATGCAAGTGTTGCACGAGGATCGATTAGTAATTAGATTACTAATTGGCTCAATTTGATTGAGCAATCAGACTGAGATCAAGTTTAATTGAGTTAGATTAAAATTAGTTTGAACTTAATTGGATTAAGTCTAATTGATTTATTGGATAAGCCAATTGTAATGGAGAACAAGTTCCTATTCAATTAGGACTTGAGTGTACCTAATTTCTAATTTGATTAGAAATTAAATCAGATTTAAATATAATTTAAATTTAATTTAATTAAGTTCTTAATTAGATTAGAATTATCTATTAAATAGGTTGATTTAAATCTAATTTAAATGAGATTTAAATTGGGTTTGACTTAGTCTACATTGGAGAGTCTTTGTTAGACTAGGACTCTTCCCTGCACTCTTACACCACTTAAGAAAGATCCCACACCCATTATATTTCTAATTCTAGATTTTTTTTGAGTTTCTCCATGCCCCCTACCAGGTGTTTTTGGAATTTTATTTGACTTGATCAAATAAAGAATGTTGTTAAGACTTGGACTCTATTTGATAGAGTCCTAATTCTCCAAAACACGTCCTTTCCTTATGGAATTTTTTCTCCATGCCTTTTTTTCTTTTGTGCACTTATTTATTTTGGTTTTGCATGTGGTTTCTTGATATTCATACCAAAAAAATAGGAGGGGAGTCATCCAATAGTTGGATGCCTCCTAAAACTCCTCCCTAGAGTCCATATAAGACTAGGTTTGACCTAGTCTTTCTTATCTAATTGGGGCACCTATTATAAGATGTTTTTGGATGTGAAAAATATCAAAAAATTCATAAAAAAACTAAAAGAAAAGGAGGAGGAGGCATGGAGGTTTGGGGCACCAAGTTTCTTGGAGAAGAGGTCTTTATCTAGACATCAAAAGTTGATGTCTTGAAGGGACAAAGGTAGGAGAAGATTGTCTTCTCATGATTTTTTTAAAGGTTTTTCCTTCTTATTATTTTATGTATTTTTTATATGATAAAAAATTTGAGAGAGAGAGAGGGAGAGGGTGTGGGGATGAGTGCTCCAAGGTGTTGGAGCATGGTGATCCTTTTTTTGGGCATGATTTGATCATGTCCTGATGAGAGAAGAAGCGAAGAAAGATCTTCGCTTAGAGTTTTCTTGAAAATCCTTCTTCTCTATTTATTTATGAAATTTTTTTATAAAAAAAATCAGAGAATGTTAGATCTATAAGCATGAAAAAAATCTGGAGGAGAAGATCTCCTCTTGTCTTAGCATAGAGATGTTTTTAGGATATCAATCATTGATGTCCTGAAAGAGAAGATCTATCTTCTCTTAGGATGTTTTTTCTTATTTTTATTTTCTAATTTTTGAAAGATCCAAGGGTTGAATTTCTTTCTTATTCCTACCCTTATTCTTCATCTCTTGGAGTGTCCAAGAGATCCAAAGAATATTTTTTAGATTAACCATCAGGAGGGATCTGTAGGAAGCTAGCACTTTAAGCGGATCTTCGTTCAATGAATCTTCGATCTATGTTTGCAGCTTCGTGTGGATTACCTATAGAGGTTGGACATGTGTGCAGCTCTGAGCAATAGAGGACTATAATGAAATCAACTATGGAGTTCTCGATCCATGCAAAAGTAAGAGATTTGATCTCTTCTCTCATCTAGATGCGATCTAGGGTTTAGATCTAGAATTATTCTAGATCTAGGGTATTGATTTGATTAATACCAAAATATTTATTTTTAGATTTAAGAATATATGTAGGGTTTAGTAATTAGATTACATGCTATTATAGATTAAATAGTTTAATCTACATCTTTCACTGTATTTTATTTCGAAAAAGTTTTGAAATTCAAGCATAAAACTGTTGGGAATATGCGCTCTTCCCATATGGATCGATGTGGCCGTTGGTGATTAGCCAAGCAATCAAGAAAGTACTTCTTAGAGATCTCTGTGGAAGCACAATCAAATAAATCAAGGAATAGAGAAGAATAGATGAAAAGATTTTTGGGAAAAAATAGCTTTTATTCAGCACATTTCAGCACTCTAACAATCTTGACCTATTTTCAGTATATATACTTTACAAAGGGTCAAACCCAAGCTCATAGAAAAACTCTCCAAACCCAAACAACCTACGTACATAAAATAATAACCCATGAAAACTGAGCCGGCTAACCTGCGACTGGGTCGGCTCAGTCCCATATTGAGCTGATCCAATTGTGTACCGTGCCAACAGCCCAAAAATGTTGCTTTCTATCTAAATTTTTCTCTAAAACCTAGCCGACGCAGTCCTGGACTGAGCTGACCCAGTTTCCAACTGAGCTGGCTCAATCTCAGAGTGAGCCGATCCAGTTTCTGAACTTCACTATTGAGACTGATTCTTCTTTCGGCTCGCTTTCGTCTTCCCATAATCTATCTTCTCATGCTTCTAAGACTTAGGAGTGCCACTTCTAAGCTCACATTCTTCATCTTGGTACTTCCAAGTTCTTGTGAACTCATCTCTTCTCAACAGACCTATCCATGCCACACATCTTTGAAAGCTGTCTCTAGGGAGTACCTTCATGAGTGCATCAGACTGATTCTTCTTGGTATGGACCTTCATCAGTTCCACTTCACCTTCCTCCACCAGCTCTCTAATCCTGTGGTACCTCACATCTATATGCTTTGTGCGTGCATGGTAGACTGAATTCTGTGCCAACAACAGAGCACTCGGACTATCACTGAGTAGTGTAACCTTACTCTGCTCCACCCGCAACTCATCAATCAACCTCCTAAGCCAAAGGGCTTCCTTTGTAGCCTCTGTTATCCCAATATACTCGGCCTCTGTGGTAGACAAGGCCGTGATTGACTGAAGGATCGATCTCCAAGATATCAATCCACCATATAAGCAGAAGAAGTATCCAGTAGTAAACCTCCTTGTATCAAGATCACTAGCATAATTTGCATCAACAAACCCTTCTAGAGGATCTGAACCTTCATACATCTTCATAGATTATTCTTAAAATCCTCCCGGCTATCCACCAAACACCAAACCATAATCCCTTGTTCCATGCAGATATCTCAATATCCATTTCAATGCTTTTCAGTGTTCCTTCTCAAGGTTAGCCATGTATCTACTAACCGTGCTTATAGCATGTGCTATATCTGGTATACAGTACATCATAGTGTACATCACACTGCCTACAGCAATTGCATAAGAAACTCATTTCATGTACTCTCTCTCCTCTTCTGACTGGGGGCACTATAACTTGGAGAGAGACATGGCTCGACAATGGTATCTCTATAGGTTTGGCCTTCTCCATCCCAAACCTCTCCAAAATCTTCTGGACATACTTTTCTTATGACAAATGGAGCACTTCTTTGCACCTATCTCTGCAAATCTCCATTCCAATGATTTTCTTAGCTGGACCCAAATCTTTCATCTCAAATTTAGATGATAATGCTCTTTTCAACCTTTTCACAGCATCCATGCTTCTAGTAGCTATGAGCATATCATCTACATACAATAATAGGTACAGGGCATCCTCCTCATCTACATCCTTGATGTAGATGCAATAATATGTTTACGTCTACTGAAATCCAGGCTCAAGACAAAGCTATCAAACCTTCGATACCATTAACGAGGAGATTGTTTCAAGCCATAAAAAGGCTTCCTGAGTAAACACATCTTTTCTTCTAGTCTCATTTTCATGAAACTATCTGGCTGCTTCATGTAGATTTTTTTCTCCAAAGTCCTATGAAGGAAGGCCGTCTTCATGTCCATCTATTCCAATTTCATTTTATGCTGTGCCATCAGTGTCAGCAAAATTCGAATAGATGTATGATGCACCATAGGAGAGAATTTCTATGTAGTCAATCCCTTTTCTTTGTGAGTATCCCTTTGCTACCAGCCTTGCTTTGAATCTGATTCCATCTTGTTCTGAAGATGCTTCTTTCTTTGTGAACACCCACTTTGAGCCAATAGGTCGAGCACCCTCTAGAAGATCCACCAACTGCCATGTCTGATTCTTCTCAAATGATTCCATCTCCTCCATCATGGCCTGCATCCATGAATCATGATCCTCACTCTCCATGGCCTCTGCATAATTCTCTGGATCTCCATTAGCAGTGATGAGTGCATAGGAGATAACCTTATCAATGCCATATTTGATCGATCACCTAGTAGTATGCTGGGGCTTGCGCAAAGCCGCTTTCACTGGCACATCTTTGTCTGATGTCTATGGCTGCTCTTGCACATCTATCTGAACTTTTGGCCCTTCATGTTGATTTTCAATCTGAGATAATACTTTTCTGCCCAGCTCTACCTCAATAGGAATACTCCTATAAGTGGATGTAACCTGCATGCCATCTTTCTCTGACTGGCCACCACTGTTCATCTTTGTTTTTCTAGTTTCATCTATCCCAGACCTCCTCAAGATGCTCTTCTCATCAAAGATAACGTCCCTGCTGATCACTAACTTCTGTGCCTAAGAGTCCCACAGTAGGTACCCCTTGACTCCTTGTGGATATCCTATGAATATCATCTTTTGAGATTTCAGATCTAATTTGCTCCTCTCAATTGCCTCCACATGTGCGTAGGCTGTGCAATCGAAGACTTTCAGATGGCCAAGCTCCACCTTCTTTTCACTCCAGACCTCTTCTAGAATGCCTTCATTCAGCTTATAATGAGGAAACCTGTTCACAAAAAAATAAGAAAAAAGTTAGAGCATCACCATAAAAGGACTTTGGGAGTGATGTCTGTAGCCTCAAACTTCATGCCTTCTCGGTCAGTGTCTGATTCATCCTCTCTGCGACACCATTCTACTAGGGAGTCATCCTCATCATGTAATGGTGTTTGATGCCATTTTTCTCACAGTACCTCCTAAACTCTAGGCTAGTATACTCCCTTCCATTGTCTGACCTCAGACACTTTATCTGTCTTCCTGACTCCTTCTCTACTTCAGCTCTCTAGGCTCTGAACCAGGCAAATACCTCTAATTTTTTTTTGATCAGATAAATCATACATTCCTTGAGAAATCATCAATAAAAGTAACAAAGTATTTTTGCCCCACCTTTAGCTGATACAGGAGTTGGTCCCCATGCATTCGAGTGCATTAAATCCAGCACTCCCTCGCTGTGCTTGGTATTTCTGGCAAACTTCATCCTATGCAGTTTGCCAAAGATACACGGATATGTGCCCTCCTTCTTTAGGACTGGGATCATAGCTCTTATACTTAGTTTTGTGAGCCCATGGTCACTCATATGATCCATTCGATAGTGCCATAGTCGATATAAAATCTGCTCTTATGTCGCTGCTAGCACCTCTACACTATCATTTACTACTGAGCTTTCCATTCTATAAAGATTGTTACTCAGTCTTTTACCTCTCATCACCACCAAAGCTTTCTTGAAAATTTTCAGACATCCACTCCTAGCCTAGCTACTAAAAGCATAACTTTGCTCCTCCAAGTAGCCCAAAGAGATTAAATTCTTTTTCAACTCCGATACATACCTGACATTTGATAATGTATGAATGATCCCATCATACATCCTCACCCTGATAGAGCCAATTCTAGCTACTTTTCATGGATGATCATCTCTAAGGCTGACACTTCCATCATCAGCCTTCTAGTAGGAAACAAACCACTCCCGATGAGAAGTATAGTAGTGCGAGCATGCTGAACCTAATATCCATATAGTATCGTGCTCTGTGGATCCATCTGATATAACTAGCAGATCTTCTCCACTGCTCACAAAAGCTGTATCATCTTCCTTACTGGCCTTCTCTTTTTCTGATCTCAAAAGGGAACAATCTCTCCTCAAGTGTCCAAGCTGATGTCATTTATAACATTTTAATGTCATCTTCCTCTGATTGCGAGATTTTGACCTGCTCTTAGATTTTCCTCTTGTCTTCTCCTTTGATCTTTCCTATCTTTCGTTCATAGCCAAGATCTTAGACTTAGGATATTCCTTGCAGATCTTCTCCTTTTGCTCATTTGATCTAAGCACACCAACAACCTCTTCATAGTTTAGGATCTCCTTTCCATAAACTAGAGTTGTTATGAGACCATCATACAAACTTGGAAGAGAACATAATAGCAGCAATGGCCGATTCTCCTCATCGATCTTCACATCCAAACTCATCACCTTAGAACACACCTGATTGAACCTTTGGATATGTGCAACAAGATCTCCACCTTCGGGCATCCTCAGCTATTTCTTCAACCATAGCTTGTTCGTTATGTTCTTTTCCATGTATATGTTGTCCAGTCTCTTTCAGAGCTCCTTTGCCATAGTCTCTATGCAAACCTCGGACAAAACTTGATTGACCAAGTACATCTAGATTGTGCTAAAAGCAATTTTCTTTAACTCTTTTCAATCCTCAGCACTGATCTTTTCCAGCCTTTCTTTTGTTAAGATCTTGTAGATCCTCTGCTGAACCAACAAGTCCTTTACTCTTTGCTGCCATAGGATAAGGTTTTTCTTACTATCAAACTTCTCAAAATCCACCTTGAATCCACTTGATCTCATGACTTCAAACAAGTCAAGAATAGATCCCTAACACCCTTCATGATCACACACCAGTAAAACTATCCTTTACAGAAGATCTAACTAGCCCTAGATCCTCTTTTCAAACTTTTGTATCACCATTCCTCCATGTAAATAATCTCCACCTTAATCTAGAGATAACCACGAAGCAAACTAGAAGTTTTAGGATAAAACCTGGTGCAACAGATCCTAGATATAGTAAATCCTAGGTGTCTTTCTTCCTTCCATGCAATACCGCTCTGATACCAAATATTGAAAATATGCACTCTTCTCACATGGATCGGCGTGGTCGTCGGTGATTAGCCAAGCAATCAAGAAAGTACTTCTTAGAGATTTCTATAGAAGCATGATCAAATAAATCAAGGAATAGAGAAGAAGAGAAGAAGAGATTTCTGAGAGAAAAGAGCTTTTATTCAGCATATTTTAGCACTCTAACAATCTTAACTTATTTTTAGTATATATACTTTACAAAGGGTCAAGCTCAAGCTCATAGAAAAACTTTTCAAACCCAAATAACCCACGTACATAAAATAATAACCCACGAAAATTAAACCGACTCAGTCTGAATAATAATCCCTAAAAACTAAGCCAACCCAGTTTCAGACTGAGCCGACTAACCTACGACTGGGTCGGCTCAGTATGACCCAGTTTTATACTGAACCGACTAACCTACGATTGGGTCGGCTCGGTCCCATACTGAGCTGACCCAGTTGTGTACTATGCTAATAGTCCAAAAATGCTACTTTCTATCTAAATTTTTTTCTGAGACCTAGCCGACCTAGTCCTGGATTGAGCTCACCCAGTTTTCAACTGAGCTGGCTCAGTCTCAAAGTGAGCCGATCCAGTTTCTGAACTTTACTATTGAGACTGATTCTTCTTTCGGCTTGCTCCTATCTTTCTATGACCTATCTTCTCATGTTTCCAAGACTTAGGAGTGCCACTTCTAAGCTCATAGAAATCCTGCATATTTTTCATCCATGGTATTAGAGCATCTAGGTTCTATTATAACATGATCATGTTTGCATTAAGATAAATTCAAAAATAAAATTTTATAGTTCGGACATACTGATTATAAGGTTGTCCTGCTGTAAGATTTATCTCTTACAGTGGAGAGATTGTCCTAATATGTGCTGATCTATAAAATTGAATCATGAATAAGTTAGATTAGATCTAAGTTAATTTATGATTTATTTTTTAATTTTAAATTTAAAATTAAATAGATGATAGATCTATTTTAGATTATTTAGATTAGATCTAAATAATATCAGATCGGATATACTGATTATAAGATTATCTTGCTATAAGGTTTATCTCTTATAGTGGAGAGATTATCCTAGTATGTACTGATCTGAATAAATCATAAATATGTTAGATAAGATCTAAAATAATTTATAATTTATTTTTAGATTTTAAATTTAAATTTAAATGATTTATGATCTGATCCATGTGATGTATTTTAGGTTTAGATCTAGATCCTCTTATTGCATATGTTGATATGTAGTTTTTATTTTGAATCCAGAATGTATATGTATGACATATTTATTTTATAAAATTTAAATTAAGAACTTACTTTCTACAAAACCCTAGATTTGAAATCATAGGACATGATTTAGATATTAAAACAAATCAAATCTAAAACCATGTATTGAATATGATTCAATGTAAATTGTTTACAATTTGAAAATATTTCAAATGATCAAATCAGAAATTAGTTCTGAAATTTCATAAATCCAAACCCATAAGCTTTGAACTTAATTGAGAATTAAGTGATTGTTTAGGATCTAGGTTTGTAATTTAAAGATCCTAAGATAATTTTATAAAACATGGGTTAATAGGTAATGGGTTAGCTTTGATCAGGTTCTTAACTGGGTTAGATCTAGGGTTAGATTAAATATGCACTAAGTTAAAAAATTGATCAAATATAATTAATAGTTAATTAAGATTAGGTCAATTTTATAGATCACTTCAATAGTTATAGTTGATCAAAGTTCATACATCTAACAAATGGATATTGATCGTGGCTCGGTGGTCGAGCCCGAGTCTTTAGGTAGATTAAATCAAAACTGATAAATTGATTAGTGTCTAAGATAAATCTAACATTCCTAGATTGATGATTTTTAATTAGCAGCCTGCTTACCTAGCCATTTCTGATGGTGTCTATGACAAGCCTTGGCAGATCCTTCCATGGATCTCACTTACCTAGCCAATGTGGTTAATTTGCTTTTGATTAGGTTGCTTATTGATTCATGCTAATTGATAAGTATAATAAATTCACCAATAAAAGTATTAATTTATCAATTAATTTATATTAATTTTTAATAATTAATAATCAATTTATATATAATTTTTGAAAAATTCATATTTTTATTAATTAAAAAATTAATTAAAAAATAATAAAAATTAATAAAAATTAAAAAATAAAATTTTAATATCAATAGAAAGATCTCATTTTTCTAATCACAACGAAATAAATTTCAAGTAAAACGGAGCTAAAATGAAAAAGATATGAATTTTTAAAAAAAATAAAATAAATAAAAATTAAATAAAAAAGAAAACGGCTCAGCAAGCCGAGCCACCAAGCCAAGCCGAGCCATCAAGCCGACTCAGCCGTTGAAGCCATCAGCCGGTCCACGATCCAGGCGTGGACCGCCAGCTCAGCAAATTCCGGCGAATCAGAGATTGCCACGTGGTGGACCTAGACCCCTTAAGGGTCTACAGAAATTTATCGCGGCTCACAAGGGTAATTCAGTCTTTTCGTCCGACAACAGCGGCGCTGATTGGTTGCGGTGTGCGGTGCGGCCGGTCCACGCGGTCCATGGGAACAGTAATTGCGCGATCGGACGGCTGCGGATGATTGCGGTCATGATCGGACGGCGGTGGTGATTTCCAGGCTTGATTCAAATTCTATTAAGCTATCTGGCGCGATCCAACGGCCAGAAAACCAAGTGATGAAGATCCGACGGTCCAGAATGCTGCCGGCGGTGATCAAGACTCCCGAAGCGCGATTTGCGGCCAGATTTCCTCGATCAAGCGCGATCCAACGGCCAGAATTTAATCCGACCCGATCTGAGCTTATCTGCATCCGATTTTGATGATTTTTGGACCGTTGGATTTCTGTTGAATGGCTGGATTTTATCAGATTTAGCAGAGTCGTATCAGAGCTGTTTTGATTGAAATTTTATCCGAATTTCTTTGTATTTTTACGATTACAAAGGCTATTAGTCCCATATTGCCTTTAGAAAAAATATCCAGCCCTCCTAGCTCTATAAAAAGGACCCCAGGCCATCAAAAATTGATATCTCCGATCAAGGTGAAGCTTTGGTACAGGGCGAAGCCAGGCTATGGGTTAAAGGCTGCTTCGAAGCAATGGATGCCAAGAAGAAGAGCCGAGCTTCTACACCATCTTTCTGCCAATGCCGATCCAAGATCAGAGATCAGGCTATTTTATTTTATTTTATTTTTTTTTTAAATTCTATGTATTTAAATTCTAAAATTTTAATTAATAAAAATTTTATTTTTACATTTTAATTTCTTACTTTTAATTTTTATTGTAATTTAATTTCTGCAATTTAATTATTATTTTTTTATTGCAAGTAGATGCTAAGATCTAACTAGTAGATCTTAGTACCAAGTTTAAATTTTTGCATCTTTTAATTTTTGCTTTTTATTTTCCGACTTCACTTTTGATCTCAAAACTCTTCTTTTTTATCCTTTTTCTTTTACAAAATCAAAGATTTCAAATCTAAAAACACTACCTTCCCTGTGGATTCGACCCGACTCATTGCTATCTACGTATTTTTTAAATTATTTTAAGAAGTTGGATTAAACTGATAAACATGGTGTCTTAACGACAGCACCGCGTCCCTATCACTAATCCATGTCACATAGAAAATTAGTGAGACTAATTTTATTCAGTGAAACTGATCTTGGTGCCAATGGATCGATATTGTCTTAGTCCTTATCAAAGACTTGAGAAGTCAGTGGGAGGACTTGACTTGGTGAAGTCAGTGGGAGCAAATTGATCCATATTCTTTCTATTCTTAAATCATAAATAATTTTAAATCTTCTAAAATTATTAGATTCTTAAAATGATAAAGTTATAGAGATAACTGAGTCATAGCCTCCCATTAAGGTGTTTGATAATGGATCCATTAACTCAATAATCATTGAAGGCCCATAGGCCTGGTGCTTGTTGACTAATAGAATTATCATTCATCATATGACGACTTGGATGTATCTATCTAATGGTGATTAGGTTGACCAACCATAGTTGGGCTTAATCATTCATTGATTAGATGCATTAAGTATAATCATGTAAATGGTTCGACCTAACTGGATCCTTACAGTGGAGGCCCTAGCTTACTGATTAGATTTCTAGGGCAAAATTAAATTACTAGAAGTTTTTTGGAGAAACAATTGGTTATGAACCTATCCTTAGATGTACATGGGTTGACCAACCGTAGTTGGACTTGTATGTAGTCTATGTGGATTCTAGTGCCTATTAGAGAATTAAAGTAATTCTCCGAATCGGAGGTAGAGACTACCAATTCGAATAAAATAGTAGGAGAGCCTTAAGACTAAAGTCCAAGTCTCTAGGCTTAACATAATTCATATACTTAGATCATTATTCTCTTTTCTTAAAATAAGGCTAAACCCTAATTGCTCCTATCACTGTTAGATAGTGATGACTTATGGGACCCAACTTCGATAATTAGTATCAAAAGTTGAATTTGGTTCAGCAGTATGAATGGGTTTGTACTGGGACTTCTTAGTCCAATCAAAATAATTAGTTCAATATTGACCCAAATCAGGTATAGTGCTTCTATTATTAGAAGCAAGATCATAGAAAGAGGAATTATCTTGCTTTCCTTGATCATAATAGGCTAAACAAGAGAAAGGAGCAAGAGTTGCTTATCAAGGATGTTATATGATAACATCTTAAAATTTCTCTGTATATAATTCTGCTACCTAGATATGGAATACCGGTAGTCTTATGCAATTTATTGTAAGGATTATAGGTAAGTGGAATGTTTGAAAATGGTGAGAAATACCTGAACATTTGGGATGGAAGTCATGTTCCAATCCTAGCTTTAGGAATTATCAAGCTTATTTTCAAAAGATGTCATTTTGAGTGATTGTCACTATTATCCATCGTTCATGATAATGTGATCTCTGTTGGCCTTTTGGTTAGACATGCTTATCATTTATTAATAAAGAAGATTGTTGTGATATTATAATAAATAATGTTACAATAATACATGAATAATAAAAAAATAATATTTAATATTTATATAGCCTGTTAAGTATAATATACATATTTATAAACACCCAAGTTAGATTATGTCATGGATGTCTATCTTTGGCATTATGGGCTTAGTCATCTTGACAAGAACAGGATAAATGGATTAGCTTGATAGAAAAATCTTGATATCAATGATTGTAAATTATTGATAGCCTGTGAGTCTTATCTTTTTGAAAAGATGATAAAGTCATCTTTTACTAATAAAGGTGAAGAAGCTGATAAAATTCTAAGTCTCATACATAGTAATGTATGTGGACCTATAAACTCAAGTACCAGAGGAAGATATCAATATTTCATTATAGATGATCTATCTGGGCATGGATGTGTCTATCTTGAATTATTTAAAATATTCAAATGATTCAATAATGAAATAGATAAATAAACCAAAAAGATATTAGTACTCTTCAATCAGATCAAGAAGGAAAGTACTTATCCAGTAAGTTTGTGACATATCTAGGAGAGAATATGATTCTCTCTTAGTGGATTTCTTTGTAAAACACAGTGTGTCTAAAAGAAGAAATTGAACTTTGTTAGACATGGTTCAATCCATGATAGGGTTCACTAGTCTACCTTTTTTAGGATTATGCTCTTGTGACTACTTATTTTACTTTAAAAATTTACACCAAGTAAATCTATTGTAAAGACTCTATATGTGATATGGATTGGGCATAGATCTAGACTCTCTCACCTTTGGATTTATGGTTGATCGGCCTATATCATAGTTTTGCACATAGATAAATCTGGATCCTAGCCCAATAGGTGTTTAAGGGTTATTAATTCTACGATGCTAAAGAATATAAGATGTTCATCAGGAGTAGGGCATTCCTTTTAGGAAGAAGTTCCTTAGAGAAGGAACTGATGCCTATTAAGTTGAACTTGAAAAGTTTGACTGGTAGAAAATGAACCAACATAATCTAGTAAACCTACAGAATCGAATTTGATTAGATCAAATTCGGAGAACATTAAAGTGGCACCTTTAAGGAGATCCGATAGAGTACCACGTTAGCTAGATAGATACTTCAGTATCTTGGTCAGGGATGGCGATCTTGTTGAGCTCGATGAGAGCAACAAGGCTCCAATCACCTACAGGATAGAGGTCTGACTCTGAGAAGTGTCTTGGAGCCATTAAATCCAAATTGGAGTCTATGAAAATCAATAGTATGTAGACACTAGTTGATTCACCTGAAGGGATAAAATCCATTGGATGTAAATGAATTTTCGAAAGGATCAGAGTAGCACAGACGGGAAGGTAAGGACCTAGAAAGCCCGTCTGACTATCATCTTAGAGTTCTAACATTCATTTTGAACGTATGTCTTTGTTATGAATAAAGACAAACCCTGCATTTGTAATTAGGCAAAATATTCTATAGTATTATGAAGGAAAAATCCTATTTTTTGGGTCAGGTTCGTTTAGATCTTGATTTGATCAAGAGAAATATTTCAAAATTTTTTTTTTTAGATCCAAATCAGATCTAAGATTCTTTAGATTTAATTTTATCAATTTAATAAAATAAAAATAAAATAAATAAATTAAATCTAATTACTTGTACCTTGTTATAGGTAATCCTATTATGCTGTGATGATCCTGATGTTTGCCTAAGGTTCTAGATGTAGCCATGCAAGCACCTGGCCTCTACCGATATCCACTCGAGCAGGATCTGGAGATCTTCTCCTTCTCAATCTGTGCTCCAAAAATTAGATCTAGATATGATCTTGAAGATATTCAAAACATCTTTTGAAGATCAATTGTTATCTCTTGCAGTAGTACTGTCTTCTTCCTTTCCTGTCGCCTTTCTCTTGCTTGGATCGCACCAAACTGGAGCCCAAAGCCTCTTGGGCATGGAGAGGAGAGAGAGAAGTAGGGGGTGGCATGGAGAAGGAGGGATAAGGGCTATGTGGCATGGGCAAAGGAAAAAACTCTAAATCTTAGGCGCAGACAGGGTTTATATAGACCCTACTGCGCTATGCAGTGCCACATCATCTTAGCCAATCATAGCTCTTTGTGCAATCAGATCTAAATATGATTGATGGAATGACATCATCTGATCCAATCAGATTAGAGTCCCTCACAAACCTTCTTAGGTGGCGCCAAGACTGGTCAAAGAAGTCTTTGGCTCCACCCAAGTAGAGAGCATGAAGCAACAGATAGGACTCCAGGCATCATCCTCTTTGGGTGCATGCCTCCCTAAGCATGTGCCCTCTCCATTTTCTCTTTTTAGCAAGGGGACAAAGCTCCATCTTCTCTCCTATGGGTGCATGACACATGGGCAGATGTCTAAGTGTCAAAGGTCAACGTTTGACCAAAGTCAAAAGACAAGATTTAGCAGGTGACGAAAAATGATAGGTCTTATCTCAAAAATTAAGACAATCCTTTTCTGACCTAGACAAGCTCCAGTCAGATCAAGTAAAGGTTCTTCAGTAAGCCCAAACACATTTGGCTCAGTCGAGACAACTTTAATGATTGTTGAAGGAGAATATTGGGCTCAATCATATGCTAGCACGATTTTCTTGAACCTAATTGAATCTTATTCAAATCAATTGAACTGGGTTAGTCCAATTGATGATATCCAGATCCAAACTCTTATTTGTGTGACTCAGTTAGGTTCAGTTTCATATGGTAATGGGATACGTCATGATCTTTATCATCGACATCATCGAAATACCTTCTTATGGATCAGAACTTTTCTGATTCAAACAACTAGTATGATCGATCATCCGATCATTCTAATTGCTCCCAAAATCCACCAGTGACACCTAGCAGCATATAGTGGCAATCCATCAAAACTAATCATGAACCTCTCGGTATAGTTACTTGTGTGATTAAGTTCCTCTATCTTGAGGCTCGATCAGATTAGGGTAAAGGTGATCTCGTCAAATCCTAATTTTCGTCATATGAATTAATCATTCAATTCAAGTCTGATGTAAAAATCCAAACAAAAATACTTTTTATCATTTCATTCTGCCATGGTCATGGGCTTATGGACTTGATTCTCATGATCATCATAGGACTGCTCCTCATCTACCGAGGTAGATAGATTTCCTATTGGTGCAATCCAATTCCTACAATGAACATGTTATAGCCAACATACACCTCAGGATTTCGAATAGCTAGGAGATCGAGTTATGGTGTAGTCAAACTATAACACCCTCAAGGTGAACTATCGATGCACCTTAGGTCAAAGAACCAGACACACCACTGCAGCTTCGAGCCCATCATGGACGAGAAGGTAGACTTCCTCATGACTGCTCGAGGTGGTCACGCTCAGTGCCCTCATTCTCTAGCGAGTATCTGTACTCTCGCTCTGGTGTCTCTACACCATAGACTCAAGATTCATCTATCCTAAAAAAGTAATTGTACACCGACCTTTTGGATCAATCACTGAAGGAAAATCCTGATTTCTCGGTCCAGGTTCGTTCAGATCTGATCAGATCAAGAGATATATTTTAAAAATTTTTCTCTTTGATCTGTATCAGATCTGAGATATTTCAGATCTGATTCTTATTATTTTAATAAATAAAATAAAATAAGGATAAATTAAATAAAATTTAATTTATCTGATTTGGGTAATCTAATTACCCATTGATGATCCTGTATGCAGCGGAAGGTTCTAGATCTAGCCACGCAAGCACCTGGCCTCTATCGATATCCACTCGGGCTTGATCTAGAGATCCTCTTCTTCTCTATCACGTCTCCAAAAATTAGATCTGGAGGATCTTCAAAACTCCTTTTGAAGATCTGCAGTCGTCCTTTGCAGTAGTGCAGCCTTCTAGCTTTCAATCGCCTTTCTTTGATCTGAATCGCACCAACCAAAAATCCAAAACTTCTTTTGGACATGGAGAGGAGAGGGAGAAGGTGGTTTGGCATGGAGGAAGAGGGGAGAGGTAGCCATGGGGTGTGGAAATTGTGATTCCTTTCAATCACTTCCAATCACTATCTGGGTTGGGCGTAGGGTCTTATTTATAGACTGTCTGTGATCCAACTTCTCTTCTTCCCATCCAATCATAACTCTTTGTGAAATCAGATCTAAATCTGATTGGTGGGAATAGAGTCCCCTGGATTCCTCCTTAGAGGGTGCCTAAGACCAGTCAAAGTTGGTTCTTAGGAGAACTCTAATTGGAATCCAAAAAGGAGATGGAGTCCTTGTCCAACAAGGACTCCTAGGCGCCTCCAACTCCCTTGGCGTGTGCCCTCTTCCTTGCTAGGTTCTGGCAGGGGGACAGGCCCCCACCAGCTCTCCAATAGGTGCGTGACATGTGGTCAAAAGTCAAAGTGTCAATGGTCAACATTTGACTAGTCAAAGGTAGACTTTTGATCAAAGTCAAAGAATAAGAAATGACAGGTGACCAAAAATGGTAGGTAATGTCTTACAAAATAAGACAATCTTTTCTGACTTGGACAACCTCCAGTTAGACCATATGAAGGCCTCTGATTGAGCACAAACTCCTTTGGCTCAGTCAGGACAACAATTTATGATAGCAAAAGAAGAACGTTAGGTTCAATCGAGTGCTAGCACGATTTTCTTGAACCTAATTGAATCTCATTCAGATCAATTGAACTGGATCAGTTCAATTGATGATAACTAGATTCAAACCCTTGTTTGTGTGACCCAGTTAGGTTCAGTTCTGTATGGTAATAGGATATGTCACAATCTCTATCATTGACATCATCGAAACTCCTTTCGATGGATCTTATGATTCAAACAACTAGAATGATCGATCATCTAAATCATTCTAATTGCTCCCAAAATCCACCAGTGACACCTAGCAGTATATGGTGGCAACCCATCAGAGCTAAATGCGAACCTCTTGGTACAGTTACCTGTGTGATTAAGTTCTTCTATCTTGAGCCTCGATCAGATTAGGGTTAAGGTGAACTCGTCAAATCCTATTTTCTGTCATATGATGTAATCATTTGATTCGAGTTCGATGTGAAAATCTAAATAGAAATTTTTTCTATTATTTCACTCTACCATGGCCATGGACTTCTGGACTTGATTCTCATGATCATCATAGGGCTCCTCCTCTACCATCGAGGTAGATAGATTCCATCTTGATGCCATCCAGTTCCTACAATGAACATGCTCTAGCCAACATACACCTCAGGATTCCGAATGGCTAGGAGATCGAGTAATGGTGTAGTCAAACTATAACACCCTCAAGGTGAACCGCCGATGCACCTCAGGTCAAAGAACCAGACACACTATTGCAGCATCGGGTCAGTCATTGATGAGAAGATAGACTCTCTAATGACTACTCGAGATGGTCACGCTCAATGCCCTCGTTCTTTAACGAGTACCTGTACTCTCGCTCCAGTGTCTCCACACCGTAGACTTAAGACTCATCTACTAAAGAGAAGCGATTGTACACCAACCTTCCAGATCAATCACCATCCTCGTGATGATCCTATGGTCGGAAGCATTTTATGAGTTAATAATGATTATTCATGTCTTATATTTTCAACTCTTGAAAATATGAATTATCATTACCATTAACTCAAAGGATGTATCATAGACACTAAATACACATATGTGATAGAGAATAATCAATTTTATTGATATTAGTCAAAATTATAATTTTGCCCTTAGAAGTGTATTACAAGTGTCAGCCAATTCTGGCTTCTAGGGCACATATATCTAACAATCTCCCACTTGTCCTAAAGCCAATTGGCTACAAGTCTAAGTCCCATCTTCTCATGGTGGGCTTCGATCCTCTTTTGGCCCAATGGCTTTGTAAGTGGGTCTACCACATTATCTGTGGAGTTGACTCTCTTGACCTCGATGTAACCCTTCTCGAGGTAATCGTGGATGAGGTGGTATCGCCGCTCAATATGCTTGGATTTCTGGTGAGACCTTGGCTCCTTAGTAATGGCTATGGCGCCATTGTTGTCGCAGTATAGAGGAATGGCATTTCTCCAATTTCTGTAGCAAACTTCTTGTACCAGAATGCTTTCTTCGTAGCCTCTGATGCAGCGATATATTCTGCTTTCATGGTGGAATCTGCTATCACCATTTGTTTGGAACTCTTCTAGCTGACAGCACCACCATTGTACACAAACAGACTCCCAGATGTCGACTTTCAATCATCTATATCGAACATAAAATCCGAGTCTATGTATCCTTGAATTGGAGTTCTCCATTACCAAAGACCAACATCGTATCCTTAGTTCTTCTCAAGTACCTAAGGATACATTTCATAGAAGTCCAGTGTTCTTCACCTGGATTGGATTGATATCTGCTTGTGACACTCACAGCATGGGCTATATCAGGTCGTGTACATAGCATGGCATACATGAGGCTCCCTATTGTAGAAGCATAAGGGATCTTGCTCATGCATTCTATTTCCTCAGGTGTGCTAGGGCATATCTTCTTGGAAAGATGAATACCATGTCTAAAGGATATTAATCCCCTTTAGAGTTTTCCATACTAAACCTCTTTAGTACTTCCTTTATGTACATCTTCTGTGAAAGTCCTAGCTTCCTATTCGGTCTATCCCTATAGACCTTAATTCCTAGAATAAAGGATGCTTCGCCTAGGTCTTTCATAGAGAATTCCTTGGACGACCATAATTTGACTGTTGTCATCATGGGAACATCATTCCCAATAAGGAGGATGTCATCCACGTACAATATGAGGAAGACAACAGCGCTCTCACTGATCTTTTTGAAAACACATGGTTCCTCTTCATTTTTGATGAAACCAAATATTTTGATCACATCATTGAAATGAGTGTTTCAGCTCTGAGATGCTTGCTTAAGTCCATATATGGACCTTTGCAGCTTGCAAACCTTGTGATCAGTATCACTGGATGTGAAACCTAGCGACTGTTCCATATAGATATCTTCCTCAAGATATCCATTTAAGAATGCCGTTTTCACGTCCATTTGCCATATTTCATAATCGAAATAGGCTGCAACGGCAAGCAATGTGCGGATGAATTTTAGCATAGCCACGGGAAAAGGTATCTGATAGTCAATTGCTTCGCATTGACTATAAGCCTTTTGCCATTAGTCTAGCCTTGAATGTCTCCACATTCTCATCTGCACCATCTTTCTCTTGAAGATCCATTTACACCCAATAGGTACTATACCTTCTGGTGGATCTATAAGGTCCAGACTTGGTTTGAGTGCATCAAGTCAATTTCTGACTGCATTGCCTCTAACCATTTCTCGGAGTCGATATCTGATATCGCCTCATTGTAGGTTTTAGGATCAAATCACATGAGCACCATTGCCTATGAGGAAACATTTCCCTCTACGTCCTTCTGAAATAATACCTAAGTATCTTTCAGGGGATGGAAAACTCTTTTCCAATCTATGAGGTGGAGGAGGTAGTATTCTTATTGGCTCAACCTGATTTGGTTCCAATTGGTCCTTAGCTCGTTGTACTTATGAGACTTTCTCATCAAGCTTAATCTACTTTCCAATGCCGCTATCTTGAATAAACTATTTTTCAAGAAAGATGGCATGTCGACTCACAATCACATTGTGGTCTTCTGGAATGTAGAAATAGTATCCTAATGACTCTTTAGGATATCCTATGAATCGAGCTCTAAAGGACCTAAACTCTAACTTGTCCGCTTGTTGTCTTTTGACGTGAGCCGGACAATCCCAAATTCTGAGATGACTCAGACTTGGTTTCTTACCATGCCATATCTCATATGGTGTGGTAGGAACGGTTTTAGAGGGAACCCTATTCAGTAGATAAATTGAAGTTAATAATGAGTGTCCCCAAAGGAAATCAGGGAGGTCTGTGAAGCTCATCATGGATCGAACCATATCCAATAGGGTCCGATTTCTCCATTCTGAAACCCTATTGAGTTAAGGTGTTCCTGGTGGAGCCCATTGAGAGACTATGCCATTTTTCTTTAGATAGTCTAAAAATTCTTGGCTAAAGTATTCACCTTCTCGATCTGATCGAAGAATCTTAATGGGTTTTCCAATTTATTTTTCTACTTCATGTCTGAATTCTTTGAACTTTTCAAAAGCTTCAAACTTGTGTCTCATAAGATACACATATCCATACCTAGATAGATCATCGATAAAGATAATGAAGTAGACAAAATTGCCTCTAGCCGACACATTAAATGGGCCACACACATCTGTATGTACTAGGGCAAGGAGATCTGTGGCCCTCTCCCCATGTCCAACAAAAGGGAGTTTAGTCATTTTGCCTTGAAGATAGGATTCACAAGTTGGATATGACTCAGAAGTCAATGGACTCAATAGCCCATTTTTCTCCAATTTGTTAATTCTATCTTCTGCTATATGACCTAATCAATCCCGGGAAGGGCCCACACGTCTACAATGGTGGAAGACCTCAGACTTAATCTTTTCTTAGGAAGAATTGATTCAAGTCTCATTAAACTAGACTTGTCATAGTCATAACAATTATGACTAACCTAGTGGCATGGGTTAGCTCGGATTATTGACCACCTCAGATCAGAACTGTGTCAACAGATATGGCTAGGTAAGTGAGATCGATGGAAGGAATATGCCATTAACTCGTACAAGAACGCATTCAGATCGAGTAGCTTCCAATTAAAAATCAGTCGGTCGTATGTGCCAAACTTACCTTAGACACCAAATTGTTGAGTCAGAACCAATTGGGTTAGCCTACAATCCAGACTCTAATCTCTGAGCCTAATTAGGTCTTGCTTGATCGTGACTCGATCTTGACCCAGACTTAATCCTATTAGGTCGGTCAATTTAAGCATTGTTGATCCCATCTAACCAACTCTTGATTCGGTTTGATCAACCGCTTAGACCTAATTGAGCTACCCAAGCTCGAACCCAGTATTATGAATATGTCTTAGATCTGAAATTCTCAATTTTAGACCTAATTGATATTTCATAATCTTAATTTTTAATTAAGTAGGGTTCATAAACAAAATATGCACAATAAATCCTAGGGTTTCAGGATCTAGGGTTTTGCAGAAAGTAAGTTTTGGGTTTCTGATTAAGGACGAACGCGCAGCACCCCTACACATCATAAGAACACCCCATCGAATGGGAAGAGAGGGCCTTTAAACCCTTCTTCATTCTTATGACTCGGACAGCCAAGAGGAACGCCTTAATCAGGAACATGCAATACTACAAAATAGTTTTAGATCTATATCATATATCTCATATATAAATCAGATCTAATCATGGCATATTTTGCATACATCTCATGTATCGAATCATGCATGTTTTCAGATCTAAATTATCTCATAATAATATAAAAAATTAGATTTAATTTGATCTAATCAAAATAAATTCTAATCTAGATAATTATGTAGAACTATTCTACAACTAGTCTAGACATGCATCAATCATATCTCATATGATATTTAAAATTAAATAATTTTATTTACTATTTTTTAGATGTCATTATAACCATTATAATATCAAAAAATAGTAAATAAATAGATCTAAAATATGATTTAATCAGATTAAATCAAAAACATGCAAGGCTATTCTATAGAATTATTCTATTTTAGAACTAGTCATGCATATTTTCTAATCTTAGATACTAATCATTTAATTTTATTTTTTTCTAATTTCAGATCTGATCACATCTCATGTGACATCTGAAATTATTTATTTTTTAATTAAAATAAATTTAAAATTAGATCTAAATACTTTTAGAACCTTGGCTTTGATACCAGTTGAAGGAAAATCCTGATTTCCCGATCCAGGTTCGTTCAGATCTGATCAGATCAAGAGATATATTTCAAAAAATTTTTTTTTATCTGTATTAGATCTGAGATATCTCAGATCTGATTCTTATTATTTTAATAAATAAAATAAAATAAGAATAAATTAAATCAAATTTAATTTACTTGATTTGGGTAATCCAATTTTCCGTTGATGATCCTGTATGCAGCGGAAGGTTCTAGATCTAGCCACGCAAGCGCCTGGCCTCTACAGGTATCCACTTGGGCTTGATCAAGAGATCCTCTTCTTCTCTATCACATCTCTAAAAATTAGATCTCGATCTGATCTGGAGGATCTTCAAAACTCCTTTTGAAGATCAGCAGTCATCCTTTGCAGCAGTGCAGCCTTCTAGCTTTCAATCACCTTTCTTTGATCTGAATCGCACCAACAAAAATCCAAAACTCCTTTTGGATGTGGAGAGGAGAGGGAGAAGGTGGTTTGGCATGGAGGAAGAGGGGAGAGGCAGCCTTGGGGCATGGGAATTGTGATTCCTTTCAATCACTTCCAATCACTATTTGGGTTGGGCGTAGGGTCTTATTTATAGACTGTCTGTGATCCAACTTCTCTTCTTCCCAACCAATCACAACTCTTTATGAAATTAGATCTAAATCTGATTGGTGGGAATAGAGTCCCCTGGATTCCTCCTTAGAGGGCACCTAAGACCAGTCAAAGTTGGTTCTTAGGAGAACTCTAATTGGAATCCAAAAAGGAGATGGAGTCCTTGTCCAACAAGGACTCCTAGGCGCCTCCAACTTGGGCACACGCCAAGGGTGGCGTGTGCCCTCTTCCTTGCCAGGTTCTGGTAGGGGGACAAGCCCCCACCAGCTCTCCAATAGGTGCATGACATGTGGTCAAAAGTCAAAGTGTCAATGGTCAACATTTGACCAATCAAAGGTAGACTTTTGACCAAAGTCAAAGAACAAGAAATGGCAGGTGACCAAAAATGGCAGGTAATGTCTTACAAAATAAGACAACCTTTTCTGACTTGGACAACCTCCAGTCAGACCATATGAAGGCCTCTGATTGAGCACAAACTCCTTTGGCTCAGTCAGGACAACTAATTTATGATAGCAAAAGAAGAACGTTAGGTTCAATCGAGTGCTAGCATGATTTTCTTGAACCTAATTGAATCTCATTCAGATCAATTGAACTGGATCAGTTCAATTGATGATCACCAGATTCAAACCCTTGTTTGTGTGACCCAGTTAGGTTCAGTTCTGTATGGTAATGGGATATGTCATGATCTCTATCATTGACATCATCGAAACTCCTTTCGATGGATCAGAACTCTTCTGATTCGAACAGCTAGAATGATCGATCATCTAAATCATTCTAATTGCTCCCAAAATCCACCAGTGACACCTAGCAGTATATGGTGGCAACCCATCAGAGCTGAATATGAACCTCTTGGTGCAGCTACCTGTGTGATTAAGTTCTTCTATCTTGAGCCCCGATCAGATTAGGGTTAAGGTGAACTCGTCAAACCCTAGTTTCTGTCATATGATGTAATCATTCGATTTGAGTCCGATGTGAAAATCTAAATAGAAACTCTTTCTATTATTTCACTCTGCCATGGCCATGGACTTTCTGGACTTGATTCTCATGATCATCATAGGGCTGCTCCTCTACCACCGAGGTAGATAGATTCCATCTTGATGCCATCCAGTTCCTACAATGAACATGCTATAGCCAACATACACCTCAGGGTTCCATATGGCTAGGAGACCGAGTAATGGTGTAGTCAAACTATAACACCCTCAAGGTGAACTGTCGATGCACCTCAGGTCAAAGAACCAGACACACTACTGCAGCATCGAGTCAGTCATTGACGAGAAGGTAGACTCCCTAATGACTACTCGAGGATGGTCACGCTCAGTGCCCTCGTTCTCTAACGAGTACCTGTACTCTCGCACTGGTGTCTCCACACCGTAGACTTAAGACTCATCTACTAAAGAGAAGCGATTGTACACCAACCTTCCGAATCAATCACCATCCTCATGATGATCCTATGGTCGGGAGCATTTTATGAGTTAATAATGATTATTCATGTCTTAAATTTTCAACTCTTGAAAATATGAATTATCATTACCATTAACTCAAAGGATGTATCACAGACACTAAATACACATATGTGATAGAAGATAATCCATTTTATTGATATTAGTCAAAATTATAATTTTGCCCTTAGAAGTGTATTACAAGTGTCAGCCAATTCTGGCTTCTAGGGCACATATATCTAACAATCACCATCCTCATGATGATCCTATAGTCGGAAGCATTTTAAGAGTCAATAATGAAAATTCATGTGTTAAATTTTCAACTCTTGAAAATATGAACTATCATTACCATTAACTCAAGGGATGTATCATAGACACTTTCAAATATACACTATAATAAAAAATAATTTATTTTATTATTTATAGTCAAAATTATAATTTTGTTCTTAAATGTGTATTACAAGTGTTAGCCAATTCTGGCTTCTAGGGCACACATATCTAACAAACTCCCACTTGACCTAAAGCCAATTGGCTACGAATCTAAGTCCCATCTTCTTAAGGTGGGTTTCGATCTTCTACTGGTCCAATGGCTTTGTGAGTGGATCTGCCACATTGTTTGCAGAGTCGACTCTCTTGATCTTGACATTACCTTTCTCGATGTAATCACGGATGAGGTGATATCGCCGCTCGATGTGCTTGAATTTTTGGTGAGACCTTGGCTCCTTAGGAAGAGCTATGGCGCCATTGTTGTCGCAGTACAGAGGAATGGCATCTGATGGCATCACTCCGATCTCTATGGTGAATTTCTTGTCCCAGAATGCCTCCTTCGTAGCTTCTAACACAGCGATGTATTCTGCTTCCATGGTGGAATTTGCTATCACTGTCTGCTTGAAACTCTTCCAACTGACAGCACCACCATTATACATAAACAAACTCCCAGATGTCGACTTTCGATCATCTATATCGGACATAAAATCTAATTCTGTATACCCCTGAACTTGGAGTTCTCCATTACCAAAAACCAACAACATATCCTTAGTTCTTCTTAAGTACTTAAGGATAGATTTCACAGAAGTCCAATGTTCCTCACCTGGATTCGACTGATATCTGCTTGTGACACTCACAGCATGGGCTATATCAGGTCATGTACATAACATGGCATACATGAGGCTTCCTATTGCTGAAGCATAAGGGATCTTACTCATTAGTTCAATCTCCTCTAGTGTGTTGGGACACATTTTCTTGGAGGGATGAATGCCATGTCTCAAGGAAACCAATCCCCTCTTGGAGTTTTCCATGCTAAATCTTTTTAGCACTTTCTCTATGTACATCTTCTATGAAAGACCTAGCATCCTATTCGGTCTATCTCTATAGACCTTAATTTCTAGAATGAAGGATGCTTCTCCTAGGTCTTTCATGGAGAATTTTTTGGATAATCATATTTTAACTATGGTCAACATGAAAATATCATTTCCAATAAGGAGGATATCATCCATGTACAGTACGAGGAAGATAATAGTGCTCCCACTAACTCTTTTGAAAATACATGGTTTCTCCTCATTTTTGATGAAACTAAATAATTTGATCACATCATTAAATCGAGTATTCCAGCTCTGAGATGCTTGCTTAAGTCCATATATGGATCTTTGCAGCTTGCATACTTTGTGATCAGCATTATTAGATGTGAAACCTAGCGGTTGTTCCATATAGATATCTTTCTTAAGGTATTCATTTAAGAATGCCATTTTCACATCCATTTGTCATATTTCATAATCGAAATAAGCTGTAACAGCAAGCAATGTGTGGATGAATTTTAGCAAAGCTACTGGCGAAAAGGTATCTTGATAGTCAATGCCTTCATGATGATTATAACCTTTGGACACTAATCTAGCTTTGAATGTCTCCACATTTCCATCTGCACCAATCTTTCTCTTGTTGATCCATTTACACCCAATAGATACTATACCTTCTGGTGGATCTATAAGGTCCAGACTTGGTTTGAGTGCATCGAGTCAATTTTTAACTTCATTGCCTCTAATCATTTCTCGGAGTCGATATATGATATCGTCTCGTCATAGGTTTTGGGATCATCACCATGAACCCCATTACCTACGAGGAACATTTCCTCTAGTTCCTTTGGGATAGTACCTAAGTACCTCTCAGGAGGATGAAAAACCCTTTTCGATCTACAAGGTGGAGGAGGTAGTGATTGTATTGGCTCAACCTGATTTGGTTCCACAGGATCCTTAGCTTGTTGCTTTGGTGAGACTTTCTCCTTGAGTTTGATCTTCTTTCCAATGTCGCTATCTTGAATAAACTATTTTTCAAGAAAGATGGCATGCTGACTCACAATCACATTATTATCTTCTGAAATATAGAAATAATATCCTAATGACTATTTAGAAAATTCTATAAATCGAGCTCTAAAGGACCTAAAGTCTAACTTGTCCACTTGTTGTCTTTTGACATGAGCCGGATAACCCCAAATTTTGAGATGACTCAGACTTGGTTTCTTGTCATGCCATATCTCAAATGGTGTAGTAGGAATGATTTTAGAGAAAATCCTATTCAGTAAATATATTACAGTTAACAGACTATGTTCCCAAAGAAAATAAGAAAGGTCTGTGAAGCTCATCATGGATTGGACCATATCTAATAGGGTTCTGTTCCTCCATTTCGAAATCCCATTGAGTTGAGGTGTTTCAGATGGAGTCCATTAAGAGACTATGCCATTTTGCTTGAGATAGTCCAGAAATTTTTGACTAAGATATTCTCCTCCTCGATGTGATCAAAGAACCTTAATGGGTTTTTCAGTTTGTTTTTCTACTTCATATCTTAATTCCTTAAACTTTTTAAAGGCTTCAGACTTGTGTCTCATAAGATACACGTACCCATACCGAGATAAATCATTGATAAAGATTATGAAGTAGACAAAGTTGTCTTTAGTCGGTACATCAAATGGGCTGCACACATCAGTATGTACTAGGGCAAGTAGATCCATGGCCCTTTCTCCATGTCCCACAAAAGGGAGCTTAGTCATTTTGCCATTAAGACATGATTTATAAATTGGATATGACTCGAAAGTCAACAAACTCAATAGCCCAGTTTTCTTCAATTTGTTTATCCTATCTTCTGCTATATGACCTAGCCTTAGGTGCCATAGATACCTATCATTCAGACTATCCCTGGGTCATTTTATAGCATTCATATTTTGCTCAATATTAAAGATAGATACATCAATATGTAACTGGTAGAGACCGTTAATGAGGAAACCACTTGCAATTTTATTTCTTTCATAAAGAATATTATAATGGTCTTTAAGAAAACTAATTACATAGCCTTTTTATGCTAAACATGAAATAGAAATCAAATTTCTGCTTGCAGTAGGCACATAACAACAATTCCTAAGTACTAAGTCTAAGCCAGATGGTAGTCAAAGAGGATAGGTTCCCACAACCACAGTAGCAACTCTTGCTCTATTTTCGATGCATAAGATCATCTCACCATCCCTCAGCCTTCTGCTATTCTCAAGATCCTGCATAGAAGTGCACAAATAAGCACTGGAACTAGAGTCAAGCACCCAACTAGATGTAGAAGAAATCGTAAGGTTAGATTCAATAATGAGCATACCTCCAGAAGGACCTATCTCCTTCTTATTCTTCAGGGTGGTCAGGTATATAGGGCAATTCCGCTTTCAGTGGCTGTCGGTATTACAATGAAAATACTTTTCTTTATCAGCAATCTTCTTCTTCAGCTCTATCTTTTTTTTCTTTCCACCTTCTACCTTCTGTCTTTTCACTGACTTCTTCTTCTTTCCAAAAGACTTTCTCTTGAAAGAGGTTCGTTTCGTAGCAAGTACTGAGCCTTTAGAATCTTTCATAGAAAGCTCAGCAGTAATTAGCATGTTCATAAGCTCAGCCAGCAGTAGCCTTAAATAGTCATTTAGTGATCTAATATTTGGCTGCGTGACTCTGTTCACCAAACAACTCTTGCAGGTGAGCCAACATTTGGCGTGTAGTCTTGATATCCTCATGTTGGTGCTGAAGCTTATCAGACATCAAGCCCAACATGTAGTATCTGATCTTGTTATCTTCATCCATCCATTTATCAAGAGATGCTCTCTATTCAGTGGATGGACAGGTTGGTAAGGTGGAGAAATCCTGGTCCAATACATGAGTTAACTTCTTGGAATCCAAAATGATTTTGAAGTTTCGAAGCTAATCCTTGTAATTGGGTCCGATCAGTCTATGGGTGTTCAGGATATGGACTAGTGGGTTGGATGCAGACATTTTTCTTTTCCTGTAGAGAGTCAAAGTTTTTAGTTAGATTTTATAATTAAGACCTGAATAATTTATTTAGAAATTTGATTTTTAAACAAATTAGCTCTCACTATTTTCTTGGATTCCTACACTCTCTCTATAGAGATGTAAAAATCTCCATGATTAATGATTTCTAGTGGGTGGTGCAGTCCCACCAACTGACTCATCACCTCACCTAACAGTTATTGATGATGGGTTAGCCAATGAGTGAACAACTCTTGTCTAATAATTCTCTAATCATGGTGCACCCAAGCTTGGTCTCTAATTTATGAATCTCATCGTGCCCGGAATATTGATCCACTCCTTAGTTAAGTCAGATCCATCATTTGCATAGATTAGATTCTTAATTGGATCTCTCATCGTATCCAAAATATTGAGCCCAATCCATCCTCCAGCCCATAGCGTCCAATGCCTAATAGACATGGTTGCATCTTTTTGGTGCAACTGAACTACTGTGACCAGTCGAGAACAATCAACCCTGGGAAGGGCCCGCACATCTACAATGGTGGAAGACCTTAGACTTAATCTTTTCTTAGGAAGATTTGATTTAGGTCTCTTTAAACCTGACTTGACATAGCCATAACCATTATGACTAACCTAGTGGCATGGGTTAGCTCGGATTATTAGCCACCTAAGTGAAGAAAAATTCTGATTTTTTGGATCAGGTTCGTTCAGATCTGATTGGATCGAGAGGCATATTTCAAAAATCAACTCTTAGATCCTAATCAGATCTGACACTTTTCAGATTTAATTTTATGATTTGATAAATAAGAAAATAAAATTAAATTAATTTTGAATTAATTTTATCTTGATTTTGGGTAATCTGATTATCCATTGATGATCCTGTCGAAGCTCTGAGGTTTTGGATCTAGCCATGCAAGCGCCTGACCTCTACTGGTATCCACTCGGGCTGGATTTGGATATCTTCTCCTTCTCTTTTTTTCTCCAAAAATTAGATCTAGATCTGATTTGGAGGATCTTCAAAATTTCTTCTAAAGATCACCCGTCGTCTCTGCAGCAGTGCTGCCTTCTTTCTTTTTCGTCAGTCTTTTCTTGCCTGACTTGCACTAATCTAAAGGCCCAACTTTCTTGGGTGTGGAGAGGAGAGAGAGGGCCAGTTGGTGGCATGGAGAAGGGAGAGGGGCAGCCTTGGGTCATGGCTAAGAGGAGGAGAGCTAAAAAGTGGGCGCAGATAGGGTCTATTTATAGACTCTACGGCACCATGCAGTGCTGCATCACCCCGACCAATGATGTTGCTTCGTGCAATCAGATCTAAATCTGATTGATGGGATGACATCACTTGATCCAATAAGATGAGAGATCCATAGGTTCATTCTTAGATGGTGCCTAAGACTGGTCAAAGTAGATACCCGAGGGCCACCTAAGTAGAAACCAAGAAACAACCTGGAGTCCCATCCGTATAAGACTCCAGCATCCCTATCCATGGGCGCACGCCATCCTAGGCATGTGCCCCCTTCTTTCCAATTTTCAGAGAGAGGACAAGCCCCTATCTGCTCTCCAATAAATGCATGACACATGGGTAGATGTCCAAGGGTCAAAGGTGAATGTCTGACCAAGTCAAGTACAAGAACTAGCAGGTGATGGAAAATGGTAGGTGTTGTCTCAAATATATTTGATAAATTAAGACAACCCTTTTCTAACTTGGACAAGCTTCAGTTAGATCAGGTAAAGGTACATGAGTGAGCACAAACTCATTTGGCTCAGTCGAGACAACTTTTATGATAGAAAAAGAAGAACGTTAGGTTCAATCGTGTGCTAGCACAATTTCCTTGAACCTAAATGAATTTTATTCAAATCAATTGAATTGGGTTAGTCCAATTGATGATATCCAGATCCAAACCCTTATTTGTATGACCTAGTTAGGTTCAGTTTTGTATGATAATAGGATATGTAGTGATGTCCATCATCAACATCATCGAAACTCCTTTTGATGGATCAGAACTCTTCTGATTCAGACAACTTAGAATGATCGATCATCTAAATCATTCTAATTGCTCCCAAAATCCACCAATGACACCTAGCAGCATATGGTGGCAATCCATCAAAACTGAAAATGAACCTCTCGATGCAGCTACTTGTGTGATTAAGTTCTTCTATCTTGAGCCCCGATCAGATTAGGGTTAAGGTAAACTCATCAAACCCTAATTTCTATCATATGATTTAATCATTTGATTCAAGTCCGATGTGAAAACCTTAATAGAAACTCTTTCTATTATTTCACTCTCTGCCATGGCCATGGGCTTATGGACTTGATTCTCATGATCATCATAGGGCTGCTCCTCATCCACCGAGGTAGATAGATTCCATCTTGGTGCAATCCAATTCCTACAATGAACATGCTATAGCCAACATACACCTCAGGGTTCCAAATGGCTAGGAGATTGAGTCATGGTATAGTCAAACTATAACACCCTCAAGGTGAACTGCTCGATGCACCTTAGGTCAAAGAACCAGACACACCACTGCAGCATCGAGTCAGTCATCGACGAGAAGGTAGACTTTCTTATGACTACTCGAGGTGGTCACGCTCAGTGCCCTCATTCTCTAACGAGTACCTGTACTCTTACTCTGGTGTCTCTACACCATAGACTTAAGACTCATCTACTATAAAGAAGCGATTATACACTAACCTTCCAGATCAATCACCATTCTCATGACGATCCTACGGTCAGGAGCATTTTATGAGTTAATAATGAAGATTCTTGTCTTAAATTTTTGACTCTTGAAAATAAGAATTATCATTACCATTAACTCAAGAGATGTATCACAGACATTAAATACACATATGTGATAGACAATAATCCATTTTATTATTTTTAGTCAAAATTATAATTTTGCCCTTAGAAGTGTATTACAAGTATCAGCCAATTCTGGCTTCTATGGCACACATATCTAACAAACTCCCACTTGACCTAAAGCTAATTGGCTATAAATCTAAGTCCCATCTTCTCAAGGTGGGCCTTAATCTTCTGCTGGCCCAATGGCTTTATAAGTGGGTCTGTCACATTGTCTGCGGAGTCGACTCTCTTGACCTCGATGTAACCCTTCTTGAGGTAATCGCAGATAAGATGACATTGCCGCTCGATGTGCTTGGATTTCTGGTGAGACCTCAGCTCCTTAGCAAGGGCTATGGCACCATTGTTCTCACAGTACAGAGGAATGGCATCTGATGGCATCACTCTAATTTCTATGGCAAACTTCTTATACCAGAATGCCTCCTTCGCAGCTTTTGATGTAGTGATATATTCTGCTTCCATAGTGGAATCTGCTATCACTGTCTGTTTGGAACTTTTTCAACTGACAGCTCCACCATTGCAAACAAATAGACTTCCAGATGTCGACTTTCGATCATCTATATCGGACAAATAATTCGAGTCTGTATATCCCTAGACTTGGAGCCTCCATTGTCAAAGACCAGTAGCATATCCTCAGTTCTTCTCAAGTACTTAAGGATACATTTCATAGAAGTCCAGTGTTCTTCACTTGGATTCAATTGATATCTGCTCGTGACACTCACGACATGGGCTATATCAGGTCGTGTACATAACATGGCATACATGAGGCTCCCTATTACTGAAGCATAAGGGATCTTGCTCATGCGTTCTATTTTCTCAGGTGTGCTAGGGCACATCTTCTTGGAAAGATGAATGCCATGCCTGAAGGGTACTAAACCCCTCTTAGAGTTTTCCATACTAAACCTCTTTAGTACTTCCTCTATGTACATCTTCTATGAAAATCCTAGCATCCTATTCGGTCTATCTCTATAGACCTTAATTCCTAGAGTAAAGGATGCTTCTCCTAGGTCTTTCATGGAGAATTCTTTAGATAACCACATTTTAACTATTGTTAACATGGGAATATCATTTTCAATAAGGAGGATGTCATCCATGTACAATACAAGGTAGACAACAGCACTTTCACTGACCTTTTTGAAGAAACATGGCTTCTCCTCATTTTTGATGAAACCAAATATTTTGATCACATCATTAAAATGAGTATTCTAGCTCCGAGATGCTTGCTTAAGTCCATATATGGACCTTTGCAGCTTGCATACCCTGTGATCATCATCACTGGATGTGAAACCTAGCGGCTGTTCCATATAGATATCTTTCTCAAGATATCCATTTAAGAATGCCATTTTCACATCCATTTGCAATATTTCATAATTGAAATAGGTTGCAACAGTAAGTAATGTGCGGATGAATTTTAGCATAGCTACTGACGAAAAGGTATCCTGATAGTCAATGCCTTCGCGTTGACTATAACCTTTTGCCAGTAATCTAGCTTGAATGTCTCCACATTTTCGTCTACATCAATCTTTCTCTTGAAGATCCATTTACACCCAATAGGTACTATATCTTCTGGTGGATCTGCCAAGGTCCGGACTTAGTTTGAGTGCATTGAGTCAATTTCTGACTTCATTGTCTCAAACAATTTCTCGAAGTCGATATCTGATATCGCCTCGTTATAGATTTTGGGATCATCACTATGAATCCTATTACCTAGGGGGAACATTTTCTCTACATCCTCTGAAATAGTACCTAAGTACCTCTCAGGGGGACGAAAAATCCTTTTCGATCTACGAGGTGGAGGAGGTAGTGTATGGATTGGCTTAACCTGATTTGGTTCCATTTGGTCCTTAGCTCGTTGCTCTTGTGAGACTTTCTCATCAAGCTTGATCTGCTTTCCAATGCCGCTATCTTGAATAAACTATTTTTCAAGAAAGATGGCATGTCGACTCACAATCACATTATGATCTTCTGGAATGTAGAAATAATATCCTAATGACTCTTTAGGATATCCTATGAATCGAGCTCTAAAGGACCTAAAGTCTAACTTGTCCGCTTGTTGTCTTTTGACATGAGCCGGACAATCCCAAATTTTGAGATGACTCAGACTTGGTTTCTTACCATGCCATATCTCATACGGTGTGGTAGGAATAGTTTTAGAAGGAACCCTATTCAGTAAGTATATTGCAGTTAACAAACAGTATCCCAAAAAAAATCAGGAAGGTCTGTGAAGCTCATCATGGATCGGACCATATCTAATAGGATCCGATTCCTCCATTCTGAAATTCCATTGAGTTGAGGTGTTCCTGGTGGAGTCCATTGAGAGACTATGCCATTTTTCTTGAGATAGTCTAGGAATTCTCGACTAAGGTATTCACCTCCTCGATCTGATCGAAGAACCTTAATGGGTTTTCAGTTTGCTTTTCTACTTCATGTCTGAATTCTTTGAACTTTTCAAAAGCTTCAGACTTGTGTCTCATAAGATACACATACCCATACCTAGATAAATCATCGGTAAAGGTTATGAAGTAGACAAAGTTGCCTCTAATCGGACACATCAAATGGGCCACACACATTTGTATGTACTAGGGAAAGAAGATCTGTGGCCCTTTCCCATGTCCTATAAAAGGGAGCTTAGTCATTTTGCCATGAAGACAGGATTCACAAATTGGATATGACTCGAAAGTCAACGGACTCAATAGCCCAGTTTTCTCCAATTTGTTAATCCTATCTTCTGCTATATGACCTAATCTTAGGTGCCATAGATATCTATCATTAGAACTATCCCAAGGATGTTTTGATTTTATGGCATTCACATTTTGCTCGAAGTTAAAAATAGATACATCAACATGTAACTGATAAAGATCGTTAATAAGGAAACCATTTGCAATTTTATTTCTTTCATAAAGAATATTACAATGGTCCTTAAGAAAACTAATTACATAGCCTTCTAATGCAAGGCAAGAAATAGAAATCAAATTCCTGCTTGCTGTAGGCACATAGTAACAGTCTTTTAATACTAAGTCTAATTTAGATAGTAGTCGAAGAGGGTATGTTACCATGGCTACGACAGCAATCCTTGCTCCATTTTTGACGTGCAGGATCATCTCACCATCCCTCAGCCTCCTGCTATCCTTAAGACCCTGCATAGAAGTGCACAAATGAGCACTAAAACCAGAGTCAAGCACCCAACTGGATGTAGAAGAAATCATAGGATTAGACTCAATAACGAGCATACCTCCAGAAGGACCAGCCTCCTTCTTATTCTTTAGGGTGGCTAGGTATGTAGGATAGTTCCGCTTTCAATGGCCGTCATTGTTGCAATAGAAATACTTTTCTTTGTCAGCAGCCTTCTTCAGCTCTGCCTTTTTCTTCTATCCTCCTTCCACCTTCTGCTTTTTTGCAGACTTCTTCTTCTTTCTAGAAGACTTTCTCTTGGAAGAAGTTTGTTCCATAGCAAGCACTGTGCCTTTAGAACATTTCATGAGAAGCTCAGCGGTAACCAACATGTTCATAATTTTGGCCAAGGAGTTTTGAAGTTTATGCATATGGTAGTTCATGATGAACTGCCCATACGCATCAGTCAAGGATTGCAGAATTATGTCATTCTATAGATCCAAGTCCAACCTCACTCCAAGCTTCTCAAGCTCTTCCATGTCCTTGATTATCATTAGACAATGATCTTGGATTGACTGTCCATCATGCATCTTAGCCTTGAACAGTCGTTTAGTGACATGATACTTGGTTGCACGACTCTGTTCACCAAACATCTTCTGTAGGTGAGCCAACATTTGGCGAGCAGTCTTGATATCTTCATGTTGGCGCTGAAGTTCATCAGACATCGAGCCTAATATGTAGTATCTGACCTTATTATCATCGTCTGTCCATTTATCCAGAGATGCTCTCTGCTTTATGGATGGACGAGCTGGAAAGGTGGGTGGGTCCTGGTCTAATACATGAGTTAACTTCTTGGAATCCAAAATGATTTTAAAGTTCTGGAGCCAATCCTTGTAATTTGGTTTGATCAGTCTATGGGTGTCCAGGATTCGTGCTAGTGGGTTGGATGCAGACATTTTCTTATAGAGAGTCAAAGTTTCTAGCTAGATATTGTAATTAAGACTTAACCAATTTATTTAGAGATTTTATTTTAAAACAAATTAGCTCCCACTATTTTCTCGGATCCCTACACTCCCTCTATAGAGATGCAAAAATCTCCATAATTACTGATTTCTAGTGGGTGGTGTAGTCCCACCAACTGACTCATCACCTCACCTAACAGTTATTGGTGATGGGTTAGCCAATGAGTGAACAACTCTTGTTCAATGATTCTCTAATCATGATGCATCCAAACTTGATCTCTAATTCATGAATCTCATCATGTCCGGAATATTGATCCACTCCTTAATGAAGTCAGACCTGCCATTTACACAAATTGGATTTCTAATTGAGTTTCTCACTGTATCTAGAATATTGAGCCCAATTCATCCTCCAACCTATAGCATCCAATGCCTAATAGACATGGTTGCATCTTCTCGATGCAACTGAGCCACTGTAACCAATCGAGAACAATCAACCCCGAGAAGGGCCCGCACATCTACAATGGTGGAAGACCTTAGACTTAATCTTTTCTTAGGAAGTTTTGATTTAGGTCTCATTAAACTAGACTTGACATAGTCATAACTATTATGACTAACCTAGTGGCATGGGTTAGCTCGGATTATTGACCACCTCAGATCAGAACTGAGTCAACAAACATGGCCAGATAAGTGAGACCGGTGGAAGGGATATGCCATTAACTCGATAAGAATGCATTCGAGTCGAGTAGCTTCCAATTAAAAACCAGTCGGTCGTATCTGCCAAACTTACCTTAGACACCAAATTGTTGAGACAGAACCAATTGGGTTAGCCTACAATCCAGACTCTAACCACTGAGCCTAATTAGGTCTTAGCTTGATCGATCACTCACGTGACTCGATCTTGACCCAGACTTAATCCTATTAGGCTGGTCAATTTAAGCATTGTTGATCCCATCTAACCAACTCTTGATTCGGTTTGATCAACCGCTAGACCTAATTGAGCTACCCAAGCCCGAACCCAGATTTTATGAATATGTCTTAGATCTGAAATTCTCAATTTTAGACCTAATTGATATTTCATAAACTTAATTCTTAATTAAGTTAGGGTTCTTAAACAAAATATGTAAATAAAATCCTAGGATTTCAGGATCTAGGATTTTGCAGAAAGTAAGTTTTCAATTTCTGATTAAGGACGAACGCGCAGCATCCCTATACATCATAAGAACACCCCATCGAATGGGAGGAGAGGGTCTTTAAGTCCTACTTTGTTCTTATGATCGGATGGCCAAGGGGAATGCCTTAATCAGAAATACAACTAATCTACAAAAACTAATTAGATCTAAGCATATATCTCATATAAAAAAAAGATCTAATTAAAACATGTTTTGTATATATCACATATATCATGCATGCATGTTTTTCAGATCTAAATTATCTCATAATCATCTAAAAAATTAAATTTAAATTTGATCTTATCAAATAAAATTTAATCTAGACCTATTTGTAGAACTATTCTACAACTTGTCTAAACATGCAACTATCATATCTCATATGAATAAATTAAATTAAATTTATTTTTTATTTTTAAATTTGATTATAATATTTATAAGATTAGAAAATAGTAGATAAATAAATTTAAAAATTATATTTAATTAAATAAAAAATATGATTATACTAGACTACATATAGAACAATTCTATTCCAAGTCTAGTTATGTATCTCATACATATTAGATCTAGATTAATTAATTTTAATTTTTTATTTTTTTGATTTTAAATCTAATCACATATCATGTGATATCTAAAATCACTAATTAATTAGATTAACTCAGATCTAAATAAATTTTATAAGAACCTGACTCTGATACCAATTGAAGGAAAATCCTAATTTTTTAGGTCAGGTTCGTTCAGATCTGATTGGATCGAGAGGCATATTTCAAAAATCACCTATTAGATCCTAATTAGATCTGACACTTTTCAGATCTAATTTTATGATTTGATAAACTAGAAAATAAAATTAAATTAATTTTGAATTAATTTTATCTTGATTCTGGGTAATCTGATTACCCGTTGATGATCCTGCCGAAGCTCTGAGGTTCTGGATCTAGCCATGCAAGCATCTGGCCTCTACCGGTATCCACTCAGGCTGGATCTGGATATCTTCTCTTTCTCTTTCTTTTCTCCAAAAATTAGATTTGGATCTAATTTGAAGGATCTTCAAAACTTCTTCTGAAGATCATCCGTCGTCTCTGTAGCAGTGCTGCCTTCTTCCTTTTTCATCAGCCTTTTCTTGCCTGACTCGCACTAATCTGGAGGCCCAACTTTCTTAGGCATGGAGAGGAGAGAGAGGGCCAGATGGAGGCATGGAGAAGGGAGAGGGGCAGCCTTGGGGCATGGCTAAGAGGAGGAGACTCTAAAAATGTGGGCACAGATAGGGTCTATTATATAGACCTCTGCTGCGCCATGCAGTGCCTGCATCACCCTGGCCAATCATGTTGCTTCGTGCAATCAGATCTAAATCTGATTGGTGGGATGACATTCACCTGATCCAATCAGATGAGAGACCCATAGATTCATTCCTTAGATGGTGCCTAAGATTGGTCAAAGTAGATACCCAAGGGTCACCTAAGTTTAGAATCCAAGAAGCAACCTAGAGTCCCATCCATATGGGACTCCGAGCATCCCTATCCATGGGCGCACGCCATCCTAGGCATGCACCCCCTTCTTTCCAATTTTTAGGTGAGGGGACAAGCCCCTATCTGCTCTCCAATAAGTGCATGACACATGGGCAGATGTCCAAGGGTCAAAGGTCAATGTTTGACCAAAGTCAAAGGTACAAGAATTAGCAGGTGATGGAAAATGGTAGGTGTTGTCTCAAATTTATCTCATAAATTAAGACAATCCTTTTCTGACTTGGACAAGCTCCAGTCAGACTAGGTAAAGGTACCTGAGTGAGCACAAACTCATTTGGCTCAGTCGAGACAACTTTTAATGATAGAAAAAGGAGAACGTTAGGTTCAATCGTGTGCTAGCACGATTTTCTTGAACCTAATTGAATCTTATTCAAATCAATTGAACTGGTTAGTCCAATTGATGATATCCAGATCCAAATCCTTATTTGTGTGATCTAGTTAGATTCAGTTCTGTATGGTAATGGGATATGTAGTGATCTTCATCATCAACATCATCGAAACTCCTTTCGATGGATCAGAACTCTTCTGATTCAGACAACTTAGAATGATCGATCATCTAAATCATTCTAATTGCTCCCAAAATCCACCAGTGACACCTAGCAGCATATGGTGGCAACCCATCAAAATTAAAAATGAACCTCTCGGTGCAGCTACTTGTGTGATTAAGTTCTTCTATCTTGAGCTCCGATTAGATTAGGGTAAAGGTGAACTCGTCAAATCTTAATTTCTATTATATGATTTAATCATTCAATTCAAGTCTGACGTGAAAATCTTAATAGAAACTCTTTCTATTATTTCACTCTCTACCATGGCCATGGGCTTATGGACTTGATTCTCATGATCATCATAGGGCTGCTCCTCATCCACCGAGGTAGATAGATTCCATCTTGGTGCAATTCAATTCCTAAAATGAACATGCTATAGCCAACATACACCTCAGGGTTCTGAATGGCTAGGAGATCGTGTTATGGTGTAGTCAAACTATAACACTCTCAAGGTGAACTGCTGATGCACCTCAGGTCAAAAAACCAGATACACCACTGCAGCATCGAGTCAGTCATCGACGAGAAGGTAGGCTTCCTTATGACTACTCGAGGTGGTCATGTTCAGTGCCCTCGTTCTCTAACGAGTACCTGTACTCTCGCTTTGGTGTCTCTACACCATAGACTCAAGACTCATCTACTATAAAGAAGCGATTGTACACTAACCTTCCAGATCAATCACCATTCTCATGATGATCCTACGGTCAGGAGCATTTTATGAGTTAATAATGAAGATTCTTGTCTTAAATTTTCAACTCTTGAAAATAAGAATTATCATTACCATTAACTCAAGGGATGTATTACAGATACTAAATACACATATGTGATAGAAAATAACCAATTTTATTATTTTTGATCAAAATTATAATTTTGCCTCTAGAAATGTATTACAAGTGTCAGCCAATTCTGGCTTCTAGGGCACACATATCTAACACTCAGATCAGGACTGAGCTGACAAATATCGCTAGGTAAGTGAGATCGGTGGAAGGGATATGCCATTAACTCGATAAGAACGCATTTGAGTCGAGTAGCTCTCAATTAAAAATCAGTCGGTCATATCTATCAAACTTACCTTAGACACCAAATTGTTGAGCCAGAATCAATCAGGTTAGCCTACAATCCAGACTCTAACTACTGAGTCTAATTAGGTCTTAACTTGATCGATCATCATGTGACTCGATCTTGATCCAAACTTAATCCTATTAGGCTGGTCAATTTAAGTACTCTTGATCCCATCTAACCAACTCTTGATTTGATTTGATCAACCGCTAGACCTAATTGAGTTACCCAAGTTCGAACCCAATTTTACGAATATATCTTAGATCTGAAAATTCTTAATTTTAGACCTTATATATTTCATAATCTTAATTCTTAATTAAGTATAGGGTTCATAAACAAAATATGTAAATAAAATTCTAGGATTTAAGGATCTAGGGTTTTACAGAAAATAATTTTTTTTTTAATTTTTGATTTTAAAAATATAATAAATCTACAAGATTGATTAGATCTACATATGTATCACATATATAACATTGATCTAACTTAAAAATATGTCTTGCATACATCTCATATATCCTATCATGCATGTTTTCAGATCTAAATTATCTCATAAATATCTAAAAAATAAAATTTAAATTTGATCATATCAAATTAAATTTATTTAGGATAACTTTGTAGAACTATTCTACAACTAGTCTAAACATGAATCTACCATATGTCATATAAAAAATTAAAAAAAATTATTTTATATTTTATAAATTTAATTATAATATTTATAATATTAAAAAATAATAAATAAATAGATCTAAAAATTATAATTAATCAAATTAAAATTATGACCATCCTAGACTACACATAGAAAAATTTTATTCCTAGTCTAGTCATGCATCTCATACATCTTAGATCTAGATTATTTAATTTTTTTAATTTTTGATTTTAGATCTAATCATATCTAATGTGACATTTGAAATCATCTAATTATAAAATCAAAATTAAATTAAAATTAGATCTAAATAATTATGGAACCTGGCTCTGATACCAGTTGAAGGAAAAATCCTATTTTTTAGGTCAGGTTCGTTCAGATCTTGATTAAGAGAGATATTTCAAAAATTTTTCTCTTAGATCTAAATTAGATCTAAGATTTTTTAGATCTAATTTTATCAATTTGATAAAATAAAAATAAAATAAATAAATAAAATTTAATTTAATTATACCTTGTTATGGGTAATTATATTATCCTATGAT